>JAQHUG010000065.1:3980505-4000244 GCA_028555095.1 Dicrostonyx torquatus
GAAAGAAAGTAGCAAATAAAAAATGAAGGATAGAGAAAATTCTAAGAGTATGTTTATTTTCTTAAAATGTATCAGCTGTTATCTCTTTTAATCTTTTTTTTTCCCTCCAAGATGGGGTTTTCTTTGTAGCTTTGGAGCCTGTCCTAGAGACCAGGCTGGCCTTGAACTCACAGAAATCTGTCTCTGCCTCCCAAGTGCTGGGATCAAAGGTGTGCGCCACCACTGCCCGGCCATCTCTTTTAATCTTTAAGTATAACAATGCAAGGCAGAGAGCTAAATTCAATTATACACACAAACAGAAACTCAAAACTTAGTGGCAAAACATACACATCTCCAAATGCTAGCTCAGAAATATCACTTCTGGGATCTCATTTTAAAAGCCAGTCATACCACACTTCTGTGACTGTTGTCTGACATAAGTCAAACATTCTAATCAAAGTTCAATCAATCCCATATTTCCAATTCATGTTTCCTCTTCAAAAACAGCAGAAAATTCTCACAACTCAGAAATCACTACAATCTGTAATAAATTTTTAGTTTCTGAAAGTATTTTGTGTGGTTTTATTTTATTTGCTAACTGGGATACAGGTATACTAAGGGATGCGAACTTGACAGGACAAAAACATGTCCCACCATCTTCTCTGGCCTTGTTTCTCAGTAACTCTGCTAGTGTCTAACCCAGAAGCTAGCAAAAGCCAGAATATTTTAGGCTTCATATGTCATAAAGTTACTGCCTTAACTTCTGCCACACAGCACGAAAGAATCCCTAAACAATACGCTATTAACGGACAAGACTCACAAACAATACTCACAGACTTAAATTTAATTTTCACACATTAGAAGTTTCAACACTGATGAATTTGAAACCATATCAAAATTTGAAAGCAACTATAATTTTGTGCTGTCTACAAGTCTTTTTAAATGCTATATTGACAAAGTTGTAATCGGTATATATAACCATTCATGTTTTTCGCCTGGATCTTGGACTTCTACCAAAGTTTCAAGTCTGCATAGCCTCTATAAATCAAACTGATATTGCTTAATTATTCTTACTGGTTTTACAATAAAAGTTAAAGTAAGGAGGTATGTCATAATTCAAACATTTCCTTGTGGGCATGTGTCGCTTTAAATTTTCACTACTAAAATAGAGCCTACAACACAGTAACGACATGTAGCAGACCAATGATGGACAGAGGCTGGGGCCTGAAAAAAAGGATTAACTACGAAGGGAAAAGAAGTTAACTTTCTGTTCTTACATTTATATACCAGTACCAATGCCTGCCAAAAATTGAAAATACTTCTCCTAGAAGACATAGGCTATTAAATGGAAATCTCTAGCAAGGTGGTACCTCCCTTACGAGTGGCCAAGGAGGTTACGGAGAGTCCCCAAACAATACAGGCTACTGCCATTGCACTAGGCTGCCCACAATAACTAGATAGTAAGAGCCTATTGCTGAAGACAGCACACTTTACTGTAGGACATAGAGAAACCTAGCTGGAACCAACTGGAAAACTTTCTCCCTGATGGACTGCCAGAAAGCCCTACAAAGCCTAATGGAAGAGAAACGTCATTGATGGACTTATTCAGCAGTGTACCTTGCATGTCACAACACTGACTTGCCAGGCAAAATGTACACACTGGCACAACAGTGGCATGGCTGTTATGGGGATAACCAACTGCTTTCTGATTAGATACGAGACCTGCTCTCCAAGAGGGAATTATGTCAGATCCTGCAAAGCTAGTCAAAAGCCCATGACTCAGGCAGTCATATGGCCTGGGGGAACCCACTACTATTTCACTAAAATATTGTCAAACTGCCTTCTAAAAATTCATGTTCATACACATGGATTAATGCTGCCCTCACTCTTGGCCAGGAAAGCATCTCTGCAGCAGTTAATGTAGGAAACAACCACTGGTCAAAGCTCTGAGAATAGTGACTATTTACTCTGAGAATAAATGACTATTTCTTGGGTGTTCAGCCCTAAATGAGAAATCTATACCCTCACAAGGTTCAGGAAACGTCTCAGTCAGAGGATGGGGAAGAAGTGTCACAAACACTGATTTCTAGACATGGCGTGGCCATTGCAGTTATGAACTCGCTGTCATTAGGATTACTTGTACAAAACCAATCCAACCAAACATTCCAGCAGGCAACACTAACAAGATTCAGTAGGTTGCAGGGAGAGAGAGGAAGGGAGGAAGGGAGAGAGGACATGAAAGGACCAGGAAGACATGTTAGGGGTTGCCCAAGAATTAGGAGAGATAGGATTAAGATACATTGTATAAAAAAATTAAAATTTGAAAACAGAAAAAAAACACAGTTAAGTTTCACTCTTAAAGTACTATGAATTTATTTTTTAATTTATATGACTTCATTCCTAGTTAATGAAACATTTTATCCTGTTTTACAAAAATTTCTCTGCTTTTAAAAAAAAGTAATGAAAGCCAGAATAGTGGCTCATACCTTTAATTCTAGCACTCTGGAAGAAAAGGCAGGTGATCTCTGTAAATTTGAGGCCAGCCTGATCTACACAGTAAGTTCTAGGACAGCCAGAGCTACACAGTGCCTGCTCTTAAAAAAAAAAAAAAAAGAAAAGAAAAGGCATCTACTTCAGACTGAGATGAGTCTATGTATAAACTCTTTATAATCTGATTGACAATTGTTACATTTACTACTAGTCATTTAAGTGTTAAATTTACTGCTAAATGTTTTGTAAAAAAATTACTATTCTATCCAAATTTAAAGATCAAATCATTATATTCTTTCTAGTCGCCCGTGTTAAATTACATGCCAAAGACCATACTTTTGACAGCCATCATCACTGATTTTAAGCAATATATGCCAATTACTACATATCTGACTCAAGAATTTATAACTCTCAAAACACTCACACAACACAAGGATTATAGTTCCAAAAGACTTAGCAGGGTTGCCTATGCCTTCTACTTTCAAAGTAAGAAACAATGAAAAATAGAATGCAATGTTTAAACAAAAATGCTACCAAGCATCATAAATCAAAATAAAGGTATTTGGGGGCTGAAGATGACTCAGCAGTTAAGAGCACATGTTCTTTATCCAGGGGGCCCAGGTTCAATTCCTATCACCCACATGACAGCTCACAACTGTCTATAATTCTAGTTCCAGGGGACCCAATAACTTCACACAAATACATATGCAATCAAAACATGAATGCACATTAGATAAAAATGAAAATTTTAAAAATGGTTTAAAATAAAGATATGCCTAGTGGTACAGACCTATAATTCCCCTACTTGAATAGAACACAATGTTTAAACATAAATGATACTAAGCAACCTAAATCAAGAAAAAAAGAAAAAAGAAAAAGACACAGAAGTGTGTGTCACACTATGCCCTGTTATTTAATCTAAATTTGAAAGAGCCAAAGTAGGAAAACAGTATATATTACAATTAAGTCACAATTTTCATCCTTAGAAAAGTTCTTAAGCCATAAACAGTATCAGTAAACCCTACAGCTTAATCTCTGACCACCACATGCATACTGTGGTATGTGTGTGCCCACAAACATACATATTAACACAAAATAAAAATGTAATAGGCAACTATCTCTTTTAAGTCAGATATTATGCAAATGATCTACAATGGAAAATTTTAAATCTGCAAAGTAACTCAAATTGCTATAAACAATACCATCAAAAATGAAAAACAATCCATAGAATGGGAAAAAACTGTAAATATATATCTGATAAAAGACTTGTATACCAAATACAAAAACAACTTTTTTTTTTTTTTGAAGCAGGGCTTCTCTGTGTAGCCTTAGCTCTCCTGGAATTCACTTTGTAGACCAGACTGGCCTTGATTTCAGAGGTCCACCTGCCTCTGTCTCCCAAGTGCTAGGATTAAAGGCATATATCACCAAGTCCAGGTATAAAAACAACTCTTAAAGCTAAGTAATACAAAAGTTGAACAGCTCAATTATAAAACATACAAAACTAAATGAAGACACTAAGATACAGAAATGGCAAATAGATACAAGTAAGTATATGAATAGCTACTAAACACTAATAGTCATGAGAAAATATAAACCAAAATCACAATCCTAGGATGGATATATATAGAAAGAACAAGTGCTGGTGAGTGCAGAAACATTAGCCCTTCTATATTCTGAGGAATATAAACTTATGCAACTGCTCTGAAAAACAGCCCGTTACATCTTCAAAAGTTAAACAGTGACGACTGTAACCCTATTCTACTCCTAGCAATACATATATCTGAGAGAAATGGAAATATATACTCACGGAATTTTTATACAAATGGCATTACTTATAATGCTGAAAAAAAACTATCAAGCACTTATCAATTGCTAAATGGGTAAAGTGGTAGTATCTATACTATAGACAGTATCTTCCTAATGCTGAGATATCTATACTATAGACAGTATCTTCCTAATGCTGAGATAGTTCCTCATGTTCTGGTGATCCCCAACATAAAATTATTTTGTTGCTACTTCATAACTGTAATTTAACTAATGTTATAAAGCGTAATGTAAATATCTGTTTTCTGTGATCTTAGGTAGCCCCTGTGGAAGCACTGCTCAACCCAGAGAAATTGCAAACAACAGGTTGAGAGCCACTGATCTATACAAAGGCATTATTATTTGATAATAAAAACTAAATTGACATGCTACAATTGAATGAGCTCGGAACACATTATGCTAAGTGAAAGAAGCAAGTCATGAGAGACCATATATTCCACCTGTACATATACAAGTCTAAAACAGGAGGATTTACAGGGACAGAAAGAAACTTAGTAATCACTAGAGAGAGGTTAATGAAGTAGACAATAAATATGGAGTGAAAAACTTCAGTGCTAGGTACTTTACTCATTAAACACAATAAAAAAAAATCCCACTGTATTGTATGCTTTAAATGAGTGGATGATAAAGTCATTTGAAAATTCAGTAACAATCAAAAACATAGTTTTGACCGAGAGAAACAAAGACCATACTGTAGAATATGTGTCTGAAAATACACAAAAATCATTCATTTTTCTTCTTCAGCTTACTATGGTTGACTTTGTACCTGGACCTAGTTTAGAAGTGATCCAGACAGGAGTGGGGATGGAGCACACGCACAGAAAGGTAGATAGATCCCTTTTGCACTAAAGGAGCTGAGAAATGCAGGAGTTAGAATAGTAAAGAAGTACTGAGAGGTCCTGCCGGTTCCCTTCCTCCATGTATATTATATCATGGGAGACACTAAGGGGCAGGAAAAAAATAAAAATAATTAATGACAAACTGCTCTGACTGTTAAGTGTTTGCACGAGGCACTAAACAGAAACATACAGAAACTCAGTAACACAAGCCAATGAGCTCACAAGAGTAAATACTTTATTGTTTCTATCTGCCAAAGCAGGATGCAGGATGGATGAAAAACTACTCCAGAAGATGATTTGATATGAAGTAGTTTTCAAGACTAAACTCCCTGGAGCTTAGGAATGAGAACAGAAACCAGCTCCCATCTGTAAAACAGCTCATTTGAAGGCTGAAAACACCAATGTTACAGCCAGACTTCATTACAATTCCCTTTCCAAGCTGTTCTAATTCACAGGCTTCTATGTAACTACAATTCTTCCCAAAGGAAAGGTGGAAGAAGAGAGATGTTTTGGACAGATACACTCACAGTACCTTCTGAAATTGGGCCTTTCCACCTCTGTCTTCTATCATATGTTGTCTTAATACATCAAAGGCACAAATCTCTAAAATATCAAGAAATCCTAAATTTTATTTTAAGCAAAGAGATTTAACAAATCATTGAAAATCTGATTGAAATGAACACCTTGAGGAGACCACACACATCTAAAAGCTAATACACATAAAACTTGGGAGTTAATGGGGGGGGGCAACAACTGGAAAATGCAGACACATCCCATACTGCTCACTTTCACCAACCTTAGTTTAATTCTGTGAGAATTCAAAATTTAAAGTTTCATCTCCAGAGAAAGCTAACCACAAACATATTTCTCATAAACTCAATTTACACGTCTTCTACAGCTAACCTGCAAGGAGTATGTCAAGTCTTCCAATGATACACAGAGATAAGAGGACAAAGGAAAAGCAAGTTGGGATCAACTTGAACATCAGCATTAAAAATGTTAATGAATTCAACTAGTAAATTACTGAACTATTACTAAACCAAATTAAAAACCAGACAGCAGAGCAGAATAAAAGTTTAAGTCCTGTTCTGCAAGTAGGTGTGCTGAAAATAACCAATGGCTGATAAAAGTCCTCAAGCTCAAAAGAACAGAAAACTGCTTTCAACACAGTATTTAAGTACACTAAAATAACCTATCTACCACAATAACAAGCCTTACTCTAGTCTATTATCTTCAACAATTTTTAATTTATAAAAGAGCTTTTACTAGTTGAGATTCCTATACACTTAAGTGTACAAAAAGTATTCTTCCCATAGTCTCAAAACACACTCCAGGCAATACTCAAAATTAGGATCCTCCCAACTTAGCCTCAAAAGTGCTAGGATTACAGATGTGCAACACCACACAGTTAGTGCTTTAAATAGAATGATTAAATGACTAAGACCCTGATGGATGGATCTACATCCACACTCTAAAGTGCTTCTTACTATGGGACAGAAAAGAACAATGCCTTGGGTTTGCTTCCAACTATTTAGAGGTGATGAAAGAACATAATGAATTCAACTAGTAAATTACTGAACTATTACTAAACCAAATTAAAACCAGACAGCAGAGCAGAATAAAGGTTTAAGTCCTGTTCTGCAAGTAGGTGTGCTGAAGATACACACACACACACACACACACACAAATATAATTTTTTGTCTTGTTTTGTTTCTCTAGACAGAATTTCTCTGTGTAACAGTCCTAGCTCTCCTGGAACTCATTTTGTGGATCAGGCTGCCTCTGCCTCCCAAGTGCTGGGATGAAAGACATATGCCACCACTACCCAGAAAGAAATTCATTTTTAAAAAAATATGAGAAATGTGGACATATTTGCTAAAGCAAGATGATTGGTACACTGTAGTTTGACATATTCTCTTCATCTGTTTAAATGATTATCATACTAAAGAGCCAAAGATAAAACCTGCCCAAATTAAGTCTCACAAATCTTTTAACGCAATTATCTGTCACATAGCTGAATAGATTTTTACTTTTTTTCTGAACCCCTACCAAGTCTACCTACACTACTGATTTCTGTATAACCTTTTTAATTTATGGACCTATCCCCCAATGAAAGACTATAAAACTCAGGGCTTGCCTGCCACCAGTTTACCTTTCCTCTCTTAATCCAACTTAGCCATTTAGCAAGCCTACTTAGCAATACTCTGGACCAGATTCTTTTCCTTATATACAAGATAAGAATATGATGTCTCCGGCCTCAAGCACTCACAGTGTACCAGAAAGCTTTTAAAATTCTAGTTCTTTCTCTCTTAGAAACATTTGCTGGGTTACTGTTTTTGTCAACATGACACAGGACAAAAATTTTCTAGGAAAAGGACTTAAATCATTTGTGAAAGTATCTCCATCAAATTGCCTGAAAGCAAGTCTATATAGAATATTTTCTTGATAATGATTGACATTCAAGGACTGTGCCCACTGTGCCATCCCTGGGCAAGAGATCCTGGGTGGTATAGGAAGGCAAGCTGAACAAGCTATGAAGAGCAACCCAGGAGGCAGGTTCCCCCACATTTCTTCAGTTCCTGCCATGATGTCCCTTCATTATGATTCCAATGAAGATACATTCCTCCTCAAACTGCTTTTGGTCATGATCACCACAACAATGAAAAGCAATCTAATGAAGTTATCCAGCTGGAGAAATGGCTCAGCTTTTAAAGGCTAGGCTCACGACCAAAATATAATGGAAAGCAATCTTCTACAATACCACTACATGACGCGCCCCACCTCCTCCGCCCTCCCCACCCCCGTTTTTTAGAGACAGGGTTTCTTCACTATGTAGTCCTCCCTAGCTGTGAGTCTCGGATTCAAGGCATGCACCACCACACCCGGCTCAAAATTAAATTTCTTTACTTGAATTTATTGTTGTTTTTATATTCTAACCCTGGGTGCCTTTTGGTCCTTATGCTTATACCTACATCCCAATTACTGGATTCTAGTGGCATTTTTCTCAATATGCCTCTCCATATCACTTCCTAAGCCTGAAAAACTATCAAAACCTTTCAACACATCTCAATCCAACATCATTTCAAGGGACATTTATCTTTAAGATTCTGTATCTTACAAACTATACTCGTATTTTAGGATTTTTTTTAAAAAATTGTGCATATGTATCTATGTCTAAGAGGTGTTTGCAGGTACCTGCAGAGGCCAGAAGACTATATCAGATCTTCTGGAGCTGGAGTGGTTGTGACCTGCCCAAGATGGATGGGTACTGAGATTCAAACTGAGGTCCGCTGAAAAGAGCAAAACCACTCTGAACTAGTGATCTTTGTCCCTACACTAAGTCTTTCTCCAAAAAGCACTTCTAGTCAGTGCACACTCATTTTTAGCAGTCGTATCTCAGGGCCCCCAAAGTGCCACAATAATTATCTTATTACCAACTTACTTCATCACCTTGACTGTCTAAAATGACTGACCCACGAGTGAAGATCTGATGTCTTCTAGGCCCAATCTCCAGCTGAGCCTACAGAGCCTAATTCAACACTCCTAAATTCCCAGCAGTTTGGATATAAAAGCAGACATGAAGGGCTTAAGTAACTTCATTTGAGAGCTGCAAAAGCGAAACTTCAAGCATAAATAAAAACAATCTCAAATGAAACAGAAGCAAAGGAAGCTAAAGATGACCATAAATGTGAAGTGCTGAGTGGTAGTTCTGGGGATTAAATAACCTCTTCAGATTTAGAGGTCATTGGTTTTAAATAGGAACCAACTTGTCTCAAAAATCAATTGTTACTAGAGAGATGGCTCAGTGGCTAAGAGCGGCTGCTCTTCCAGAGGAACCAGGTTCAATTACCAGCACCCACATGGCAGTTCTCCAGTTCCAGGAACCCTCATAAAGACAAATGTGTACATAAAATAAAAATAAATAAATACTTTTAAAAATCAACCATTAAAGAGCTAGAGAGATGGCTTGGTGGTAAGGATCTGAGTTTGGTCCCCAACTCAAAGCTGTCTGTCTAGTCCCACAGGGATCTAACACTCCCTTTCTGATCTCAACAGGCATGGTAGAAACATGATGTAAAGGCATACAAGCAGACAAAACACCCATATGCATAAGATAAAAATAGAGATTAAAATGGTTTAAATTAATTGTTTTGCTAAAGTAGAAAGATACTCTGTGAATATTTGGAATATTTTCTCCCCTTATGGAATGCTATGGGAAAAGACGGAACCACTGCCCCTTAGGTAGTGTGCTGTTAGAGATAAAGTTTTTCCCATACATCTAATAGTATCTGTTTTATGAAGCTGTCTCTGAGATCAAACCTTAAAGGCTGGGAATCAAGAAAAGGGATCTTGCCTTAGTCATCTTTGGACAGCCTAGGTCTAACAGCCCATTGGCATACTAAGGGACTTAAGTACCCTCTCAACTAATGAATGAACTCCACCTTCCATTTAAATATATTCAAAAACTGCCAATAGCCTGTTAAAAAGTAATGGAAAAGCTTAAGTAATAGTCAACTGTCAACTACTTGTTAAAAATGAAAGGAAAGAAGGACTTACATGCATTTTAAAGTAAGACCAAGCATAACCTCTTGGTATTATCTTTTTCCCAAATACTTTCCAATGGATGGCATACATTATGTTCTAAGAAACTGGGCCGAAGATGTAGCTCAGAGTACAGCACTTGCCTAGCATGCATAAGACCCTGGGTCCCCACTACCATTAAAAAGAAAAACTCCATTCTACACTTAGTCTTATCAGCATTTATCACTTTCAAAAGTAGAGCTAAAAACCGGGAGAAAAATCCTTCTTTACAGCTAAGTCAGTTATGATACTCTTCCAGACCTAATCAGTTTTAAGTGGTTTCTTCTTTTTAATAATCAATGACTTCCCCTTCCCTCATTTCCTCACTCATGAGGCAGAGGCAGGCGGGTCTCTCTGAGTTCAATGCCAGCAGCCTCGCCTACAAAGCGAGTTCAGGAAAGGAACCAAAGTTACAGGGAAACCCTGTCTCTAAACCTCCACCCCCAAAAAAGAATTATGCCCAAAAGTGGCTTCACAAAAAGTTTAATACAGTACACACAAAATAATAAAATCTTCTATCTGTGTGTGTATTTAAAATAGAAGGTATGTGAAACAACATTTGGTATAACTCTTTCCTTACTTGTCTTATTTTGGGGTGGGGGTGTAGCCCTGGCTGTCCTGGAACGCACTCTGTAGACCAGACTGGCCTCAAACTCAAGAGATCCATCTGCCTCTTCCTCCAGAGTGTTGGGATTAAAGGTGTGTGCCACCATTGCTTGGCCCAACTTGTCTTCTTAAAAAGAATGTTGATACCAAAGAAAATGACTCAGGCTTAGCAGATCACCTGGAAAGATGAGCTCACAGATCCTCACACACAAAGCTGTGATAATGGTGGTGAGAAAGGGGCTGTTCCTTTTCTATCTTCAGAGGTATCTATACCAAATTTAGAAACTATAATATAAATAGTATAGTACTCATCTCTCCACTGACTTAAGAACTTAAAACACACCCCAAGTAGACTTCAACATCTGGCTGTATCAATAATATGGACATTATTAAACTGATAAATAAAAAGCCCTAAACAAAGGAACAAAACATCAAAAAAGCCTCACTAAGGGATCATATATTTTAGCCATCCCCCTTTTTGTTTTAATTACCTTGAAAAAAAAAGGTGAGTCTTTTAACTCAACAACCTACCTGTAAAGACAATCAGGAACAAAAAAACACTGAAGAATGCTTACGAAAACAATTTATCATCAAAAATTTAGAATCAATGTAAAGCTCCATTAGAAGAGTATGCAGTTCCTTACTTTAAATATTTTGAGTTTTTGAGACAGGGGTTCTCTGTGTAGCCTTGAATGTCCTGGAACAAAACTCAGTGATCTGCCTGCCTGCCTTGGCCTCTCAAGTGCTGGGATTAAAGGTATTCACCACCACTGCTAGGCAAGTATGCAGTTCTTAAGCCAAAATTACTTTGAGATTTCATCTTATACCCATCAGAATGGCTAAGATCAATAAAACAAGTGATAGCTCATGTTG
Organism: Dicrostonyx torquatus; assembly: GCA_028555095.1. Taxonomy (NCBI): domain Eukaryota; kingdom Metazoa; phylum Chordata; class Mammalia; order Rodentia; family Cricetidae; genus Dicrostonyx; species Dicrostonyx torquatus. Next base: position 3,991,701 of record JAQHUG010000065.1, read on the forward strand.
GTGAGGATGCAGAGGAAGGGGAACACTCATTCCTTGCTAGTGGAAGTACAAACTAATACAGCCATTATGGAAACCAGTGTGGTGGTTTCTCAGGAAGATGGGATATCTATCTATACCACTTTGGGACCCATACCCAAAGGATGCTTCATCCTACCACAGAGACTACCATGTTTATTGCTGTTCTATTCATAATAGCCAGAAATTGGAAACAATTTAGATGTCCCTCAATGGAATGAAGAATGGATAAAAATGTGGCACATTTACACAATGGGAATATATTATTCAACCGTTAAAATAAATGAAACTATGAAATTCACAGAATGAAACAAGAAAAAAAATCATTTTTCACAACAGGGGTTTCTCTGTAGCTTTGGAACCTGTCCTGGAACTTGCTCTTGTAGACCTGGCTGGCCTTGAACTAACAGAGATCCGCCTGCCTCTGCTTCCCAAGTGCTGGGATTAAAGGCACACGCCAGCATGCCAGCACCCCCGCCCCGGAGGGGGGAAAAAACCATTCTTAGTGAGATAACCCAGACACAGATAGACAATTATGTTATGTGTATATGTGCATACTAGCTGTTAAATCAATGATAACCAAACTACTATCCATAGAACCACAGAAGTTAGGGAGAGTTAAGGGACTAAGGGGAACCACTAAATCTATTAAGAAAGGGAATAAATAGCTATGTATGGATGGGTGGGCTGGAACAGGAGGATCAAGTGGGGAAGGGAAAGAAGATGGGGGAATATGGGAAGAGACAGCTAAAATTAAGGGCCATTTGAGGAATAGTATGGAAACCAAATACAGCAGAAATTTCCTAAAATATATACATAAATGAAGGCAAGCTAAATGAAATAGCCAAATAATGGGAAGAGAGCCCCAAAGAACAATTCCTTGTCACCAAATGAAGCTTCCAGTACTGGGATTGGATTACATCTGAATTGTTGGTCAGAGTGGATCCCATGGGAATTCCCAAACAACCCAGGTTGCTGCCAAGAGTATATGCTGCTCTCCACAAAGCTATTCTAACAAGGATCCATTGTAGATCCATTGTAGACAACACCTACACAATTTGTTAGACACAGAGAAGTCAGTCGGTACCTATAAAGAACCTTCACCCTTACATTCTAACATCTTTGGTACCAGAAGGTACTATATGCACTCTACCAAAAGAGTAACATAAAGACCAAGCCAGACACTAACAGTTTGATTTAAAATGATGTCCTGCCAGCAAAAGCTACTGCAATGGTGGTAAAGCTTGTGAACGTAACCAACCAATATCTGATTTGACTTAAGGTCAGGTTCATGAGATTGAACCCATACCCAACACTGCTTGGGTGACCATGAATCTGAGATTAGATAGACCTAGGGTAAAACCAAATACTCCTGCCTTTGACTCCTAATGATATTCTGCTATACTCATAGATTAGTACCCTGCGCAGTCACCATCAGAGAAGCTTCCTCCGGCAGTAGATGGGAAGAAATACAGAAACCCACAGCCAAACAATATGCAGAGTGAGAGACCTTGGAACACTCAGCTCTAAATGAAGTGTCTCCACCAAATCTTTCCCCTCAAGGATGAAGGAACCTCAGGAGTGAGGAGGCAGAAAGTGTGTAAGAGCCAGAGGTGATGGAGTACAAGAAAACAAGGCCCTGTAAATCAGCATGCTTGACACATACAAACTCAGAGACTGAGGCCGCATGCACAGGTCTACACCAGGTCCTCTGCACGTATACTGTGGCTTTCAGCTTAGTGTTTTTGCAGGATTCCAAGTGGGTCTCTGTTTCTTGTGCCTTCTCTCAGGCTCTTTTTCTTCTATGTTTGTTTTTGTCCAATTCCAATGTGTTAGTTTTATCATAGTACATTATATCATTATTTCTACAGAAACCTGTGTTCTACTGAGAGACAGAAAAGGAATTGATCTGGATGGGAGGGGAATAACTGGGAGTAGTAGAGGGAAGAAAACCATAATCAGGATATAGTATGGGAGGAAAAAAAAAAATCTAACTTCAAAAAAAGGAAAAAAAATTTAAAAGTAAAATCACTACAGCTACTGTGTGTCCCGTAGTATCAACTAACCCAACAAGATTTACTTATTTTATAAAACTGAACAAGCATGTAGTAAAAAAATAAGAGTGCTTCTTCATTCTTGAAATTACAGAGCTTTGGTTAAGAAATTAAAAATAACTTACTAATCTAAAATAAACAGGTTATAGAACAAGACATAAAATAAAACCACACACACATATCTGTATGTTAAAATATAAAATTATAAAAAAAAATTTAGAAGTATCATTGGAAGGATTGTCTGAGCACCAGGATTTTTTTCTTAAAAGAGTTTTACATCTGCTCTGAAAAACTTACAACAAAACAAAACGAAATAAAAAATACCTCAATGGCCTTGTATCATTTTTATAAGACCCTTTTAGGGAAAAAAAACAAAAAAACAAAAAAACAACTGTTATAAACATGCTCAGTAGCACAGGGCCCCACCTCATGTCTTGCCTTCTACCGCAGTACACTGCTTCATACTATAGTTATTCTCACAGAAGAGTGCAAATACACATTTTTTTCAAGAATATTCACAGCAAGATTGTTTATCCTAGCACAGTCCTAGCTCAACTAATGATAAATGTTCAACGAAAAATTGTATAAAACAAGAATGAGTCCGCCATGTTTGCTGAAATTGAACGACATAACCTAGATTAAGATTCACTTGTGTGCACAGACACACAAACACAAACAGCAAAAGTAAGCCAAGGAGGGAGGGGTGCACCGTCTATCTCTAGAAGAATGAAACAATCCAGAAGTGACTGCGGGCTTCTATAGAAGTCTAGAATGCAGGGGTGGTAAGACATTTTTCACTGTAAACAATGCAAGCCAATTTATGATGTTTGAAAAATTCTTCCCCTGATTTAGGCTACTTTTAAATCTTAATAGCTTTTTAAAATTCGGTAGAGAATCATTTTACTGTTGTGCAGATTTACTTAAGTAAGATCTTCAGGCAATCAAAATTGTTCTGAGAAAATCTCTGTTAAAGCTTTGAATAATTTCTAACCTATCACTGTCTTTAGTTTCATATAATAGTGAAGGTTACCCTCATCTGTAAACCTAAACTCTTCCTGATGAAGGTCCCTAAATTGTTCCCAACAAATCCACAATGGTTTAACCTAGTCCCTGTTTAGCTTGTCTAGCCCCAGCAGGTCTTTAGAATCCATTTTCTGTCTTGCTACACTTAATACATGTTCTACATAAAAGGATTTTCCGTTGGCCCCAAGTAAGCGAAATGGGGGAAACAGATATTCCCTTTCAGATTTCATCCTTGCAAGGCAGTGTGGTCTAGCCTTCTATGAAAGAGTAACAAATAAATGCCTACCTAGAATAAATAAGATGGTGACTCACTACTCCAAAGTGATTCTAAAGTTCAAAACAATGTATTGCATTTCACTCTATTTCCAAATGGACCAAATTATAAGGCAGGAAGGTTAAGCTCATCTGCCACTGATATGATCTGTAACTACAGGGACAAGAGAGAAAACCCTGTTTTTAATATAGTGTCTGGGATCGTTTGCCACATCTGTTTAGTGCACTATCAAGTAACAGAGTCAAAAAAAAATACTGCAAGGATTACCTAATAAACACAGATCTGACAATGCAGGCCTACTCAACAACGATGCTAAAAACTGCTATCAAACTTGCTGAAAACAGGAGGCAGTCACTTAAAAAAAAAAAAAGGTTGAACTCACCTTTAACACTTTTTCTATTAACATCTGCCCCCTTTTCAAGTAAATACTGAGCGATCTCTTTGTGCCCTTTGTAGCAGGAAATCATCAAGCATGTATGCCCATGTCGGTTGGACACTTCCAAATCGGCTTTGTGTTCTACAAGGTACTTCACTATTTCCAAGTGGCCATCGAAGCAGGCAGCTCGAAGGGGAGTTGAATTGGTTAAAGTCGTGTTGTTGACAGACGCTCCATGATTTAACAAAGACTGGACAACCTTCAAATGCCCTGCTGCAGACGCGGCCCATAAAGGGGGGGCCCCCTCGATGGTTTCCCCGTCGAAATTGACAGAGCCCCCGACTTCGATGGAAGCGCTGCACTGCTCTAGAAGGAACTCCACCATGTCGAGGTGCCCATACCTAGCAGCCATCAAGAGTGGTGTGGCCCCATTTGTTTTTTCCGAGATCAAGGAGGAAACCTCCTCTTTGGATTTGCTTGCCAGCAACTTGGTGAGAAGCCGGAGTTTGCCATCGCGCGCTGCGTTGAACACGGCTGTCTTTAGATCCATTTATGTCCAGTCGGGAGGCTGAGCTTTATTTATCCTTCAAAGCAAAGCTCCAGCTTAACTCTCCACGTAGGCAAGTTACAGGAGCCAAAGTTCAATGTTAGTCACCGCGCCCCAGAACGGATATAAAACCACCGAGGAGTATGTTCAGTCCGATCGCATTCCAACATCGGAAGAGCCGAGCACCAAACTAGAGAATTAAAAAAAAAGGAAGGAAGAAAGAAAAAGTAGCAGTTTTAGGATTGTCAATCAAGTAGAGGAAAAAAAAAAAAACCACACACACACGATCTGGGTTTCCCTATTTTCTAATCCTGGGGAAAGAGCCAGGGGAAAGGCCGTACTTTAGGAACGATTCTTCTCCTTCCCTCAGAGGAGAAGCGATCGGAAAATAAAAAAGGGTTCACACGGAGACCAGACTGTTTCGGTGGGAGGCAGTTTCTCCCCACGTGCGGAAAATGAAACACAACAAGCGATCGGTGTCCTCGTGTCCGGCTCTAGCCAGCCCAGCTTTGTTCTGGCTTGCCTTTGCACACGCCCAGCGAGTAACCGAAAGAGGCAGGAGACGCGGCGGCGGCGGCGGCGGGTTCAGAAATGTTTCTTTCTTGCATCTGCAGAGAACCCGCCAAGGGCGCGAGGCTGGAAGGCCTCATGGTGGCCAGGATGGCTTTCGACGAGGAACAAAAAGGTCAGACGCACCAACCCGCGGCCCGCTCAAGCTAAAACCTCTCCGGAAAGGCTTTCTTCCCTTCAAACTACGCGAGGCGCTCAGGAAACCAGGCGGCCGCCGCCGGCTGCTCCGCGGCCGCGTTCGCCTTGTCAACCTTCGCCCCCACCCCTCCAGCCGCCCGCCGCCCAGGGCCCCGCGGCCCACACGACCCCGCCGGCGGCCTTCCGCCCCGACGCCCTCCTCCCGCCCAGGCCTCCCCCGCCGGGCTCCAGGCCGCAGCCTCCACTACCTGCCCCGGGGCTGGTCCTCCCGCCGTCCGCTGCTCCCGCTCCGACCGCCCCTTCAAATGGAAACCGCTGTCCCCGTCTCCCAGGCTGCCCCGCTCCGCCTGCGGTCGCACAGCTCCTCCATGCCCCGCGCCCCACAGGAATGAATCCGGCCGCGCTGCTCGCTCCGCCCCGCCCCGCGGAGCTGTCTGCACCCGCCCTCCCAGGCCGTTCGGGCTGCAGAGGCAGCCGCGGCCGATGGTGTAATGGGCTGCAGGCCCGGGGGCCGGACAAGCCAGTGCACTGCTTCACATTACTGACGCCGCCGCCGCGCCATTGGGTCGAGGGAGGGCGGCGGCCGCCGCCAGCAACCGCCTAGGGGCGGGGCGCGGTAGGGCGGCGGGGGCGGGGCGGCGGGGAGGGGCGGGGCCTGCGAGAGCTCCAAGAAGGCTGCGCCTGCGTGCTACGGGAGGTGGGGGGTGTAGGGCGAGAGCGAGGGGGGGGTTGCTGAGGGAGCGCTCCGGAAAATGCGCCTGCGTGCTACGGGAGGGGCGGAGCTCCCTAAGAGGGCTACTCGAAGACGCGCCTGCGTGCTGGGGGGGCGGGGCATTCTCGAAGGAGACGGGCGTCCAGAGAGCGCCAAGGAGAGTGCGCCTGCGTGCTATGGAGAGGCGGGGCGTCCTAGGTGGAGGCGACGGCCAGAGAGGAAGACTGGCCGGCGTGCTACCGGTAGGGGCGGGGCCGCGCCGTCTGGCTTTCTGGTGGGCTCGCTGACTGAGAGGCTGTGGGGGGCTGTGGGGGCGGGGGATCTCGTGCTCTCAGTCTCTTCCTGTGTTTTGGACCTGGCCAAACGTGATTTGTTTTGTAATGGCCGCCGAAAGACATGAATACTACGTACGAAGACTGGCAAAACCCAACGAGTTCTTGAATTCTGAATAATAAAAACTGAACCAAAGCCTGAAAGAAAACTGTTAAAAAGTCGATGAAACGAATTAACAGCGGGAAATAAGCTTATAGAATTCGTGACGTTAAAACCTGAAATCTAAACCAGGTAGTGGTGGCACACGTCTTTAATCTCAGCACGTGGGAGACAGAGGCAGGTGGATCTCTGCGAGTTCGAAGCCAGCCTGGTCTACAGAGTTTCTGGACTGACTTCTTAGCTCCTGGGAAACTCTGTCTCAAAAAAACAAAACAACCGCGGAATTTATGGTATTTAGTTAGGTTGGGGAGCGTTTCAACTATGCCTTGAGAAACAATGAATCATGAGTAAACAGGTTTGAAAACAAATTTGCAACCTCTTGAACACCATTTGGCCATACCTTAAGCCCACACAATTATTCAGCACCGCTGGGAAAGAAAACACTATAATAAGTAGACTGAGCTTCAGCATCAATGTGAAAGACCTGAAAAATGGTCTTAACGCCCCCAGACTCAATAACCAGGCCATCAGATGCAAACGCATGAGGTGGTTTATTTCACGATTGCAATCGGGTGCAATGCTTAGGGATAGCTAAGCACCCCGAGTATCCAGGCAAGCAAGCTTTTATAGACAAAATCACAAGTTTCCCATGAATTGTAATATGAGGTAAGAGAACAATCGGGATTGGTCCAGACATACAAGCCAGAGTTCAACCCAGAACAAAATTTGCTTAGTTCAGCCCATCCCTGAGTACTGACATTCAGCAGGCTACCTGATACCCGACATCCTGCCTAGCCCCCTGTGACTCAATTTACAATTCGATAGATAACCATTTGCTGCTACCGGTTCTGGGGTTCTGGTAACCACCGGTTCTGATAAGCATCTGGCTAGAAGACTGCCACTGGTCCTTAATTGCTATCCTGCTGCCCAGCTGGGAAAGGAGGAACCTGTTGGTCAAACCTGTTTGTCACATTCTGCAGTTTTTATTATCTATCCTTCTAGGCAGGATTGGTTGGGTCCTTTCAAATGTAAACTTCATCACGAGAAACTGCACAAAACTAAAAACATCTTTAAAAAACATTCAACTTAGTTTTTTCAGGGTCTTTTGTTATTCAGAAGTTTATGTACCTTTACTTAGTCAATCATGATTTTCATACAGATGTTTTGCTTTTTTCCTTTGTCATATTCTGAACATTTCTCATGCTTTTACACTTATTTTTTTTAACTTTTTGACAGTTTAATACATAAATGAATAAAAATGAAGACATGACCGCTCCTAGGTATGGTAGGGGAGAACAATTTTATTCTAGATATGAGGAAGACCACAGCCAGAGGTATCCAGAAGGGTCCAGACTTCATCTGGGCATGATTAGGGGAGTGGTAAAAGCTAAAGAGGAAGAGAAGAGAGAAAGAAAAGAGAGAGGGCAAGCAGACCAAAAGAGGAGATGAAGACCAAGAGATCAAGGTCAGCCAAGAGAGAAGAATCAAGAAAGCAGATGGCAAAATGGCTGAGTTATAGGAATCAGAAACTAGGGGAAGGCAGCTAATGGGCTGGGTGAGAAGTCCTGGGAGAAAAATTGTTCAGTATATACGTGTGTGTGTATGTGTGTGTGTGTAAAACATTAAAGCCCCATATAGCTGAGGATGACCTTGAACTTCTAATGGATTTGCCTTTCTGTCTTGTTTTATTTTTAAGGTCTTAATAATTTTGAAAAGAGACACATTGACAAGGAAATTAGTGTGTGTGTGTGTGTGTGTGTGTGTGTGTGTGTGTGTGTGTGTTTACTATAAGATCCTCAAATGTGAAGTTAACCAAGTTTGGTGGTGCTGGTCTTTAATCCCAGCACTGGAGAAGCAGACACAGGTGGATTTCTGTGAATTCAAGGCCAGCCTGATCTCCATAACAAGTTCTATGCCAGCCAGAGCTACAAAATAAGACCTTATCTCAAAAACAAACCAAATAAAACCAGTATGGTTAATACTACTAAGACAATCTAAGACATGATCCACCTGTAAAAATTAAGAGGATAGGTCACTGTTTCATATTCTTGACCCAGTGAAGGCAAACTTCATAAAATAGTCTCTCTTGTGAAAGATGATGGATAAGTTTACAGTAAGATGATGTGAAAGTTTACATGATTGCTGGTCTGAGTGTGAATCCTCCATAGTGTTAGGTTTCCATCACCCAGTGCTTTAGCAAAATGTCTAGCCACTCCAAACACTGACACTTCTGGGTTCCAGGGCTGTGCATGCTCCATCAAGCGTTCAGGCAATTTACATAGTCAACTCAGCCCTACCCTACCGACAGAAGCGCATGCATAGGCAACCTTTAAAACTGGGCATGCCTGCTCCACACTCTCTTTCAGTCCCTCTACTGAAGAAGTAACTACTGCCTCCCCGCCA
>JAQHUG010000065.1:4000404-4014214 GCA_028555095.1 Dicrostonyx torquatus
GGATCTGCCTGCTTCTGCCACCCAAGTGCTGGAATTAAAGGTGTGGGCCACCACCGACCGGCTCCTCCAGAGGATTAAAAGATAGACAAACTATAAGTTCTGAGGCCAATTCAGGTTTCTGAACCTTTGATTTATGTTTATACTCTTTCCAACAACTTATGTGCTGATCAAGAAATGTATTCAATGCATCTCGCTAGTTCATTTCCCAGCTGTGTTCCAATAGCTTCATCTTTCCCACTTCATAAAAAAAGACAGGCATACCTTATACTCACTGAGAATCATAAAAAAAAAAAAAGATAAAGTGCATTACTCTGGAATGCAAGGACCCCAAGGAACTTTGTCAGTTATTTGTGAATTGAAACTGTTGAGCCAAATTGAGGAATTGTCTGCTAACTGGGTAACAGATTATCTTGTTAAATGACATCCAAATAGTTGCTTTCAACAAGCTATGTTATAAATCACAGGAAATGGGTATTCATACAGCTTCTTAAAGAGTTAGGTCAGTCTGCCATACCACAACTAGAAAACACTGCCTCCTGCAAAATTTCACTTGTTTTGTTTTGCTTTAATTTTTGCTAGCATAGTATATGTAAAATGCTACTACCAAGTTTCTCAAATATACCTGGTCATCCTTTTGATTTTTTTTTGTCTATATGATCTGTAATTGGTAGCATATTTCTTCTACATTATCCTAAGAATTTTCAATGAGCAACTTTTGTTTGAGCCAGAAGCCTTAATGAAGCAACCTGAGCAGTATTGGTAAGTTTTGTTAACAAGGTGTAATTTGGGGATAGGACAGATGAATCAAAAATATCTCTAGTTCTTAGCAACTAGCTGGGCAACAGACCAATTTTGAAAAGCATGAAAGGAGATTACTTTCCTGATTTCAAAAAATTGATAGTTTGAAGACTTGAGGTAAGTTTAGTGATATAGAACCTGGCATACATGAGACCTGGCCCTTATTCATAGAGCTGGGGAAAGGGGAACAGAAAGGTGGGACTGGGTAAGAACTGGTTGTGAGCTATTTCTAGGTATAAACAAATCAATGCAAGCTGGGCATAGAGAAGTACGCCTTTAAACCTGGCACTTGAGAGGCAGAGGCAATAAATCTCTGTGACTTTGAGCCCAGCCTGGTCTACATAGTGAGCTAGTTCTAGGACAGCCGGAGCTGCATAATGAGAACCTGTCTCAAATACATACATACATTCATACATATATACATACATAAATAATGCAAAATATGTATATAAACAACAGTGAGAGCCCACAATGCAAAGCTTCTAACCATAGGAGGCAAATCTGAGAAGGAGATGATGGTGAAACTGAACCTTAAATGACTGGCAGGAACAGACCCAGCTGCAAGGCAGGAGGAGAAGTAAAGAAACACAATTCTGAAAACAGAGAGCAGGAGAAGCCCTGAGGTGGCCCTTTCTCTTTTTCTTCTTCCTCTCCATTCAGTAGTACCTCAAGCTACTTTCTGAATGCACCAAAATCCTGACTTCCCTCCCTCAAGAATATCCTAATGGCCCATTTCTTCTCTCTGCAGCTTAACCAAACTTCCCATTCTTTCCATACTGCTGACCTCTGGCAGTTTTTAGGAGTGCAATCTGACTAAAGAACTGATGAAGCGCCGGGTGGTGGTGGCACACACCTTTAATTCCAGGCGGATCTTTGTGAGTTCGAGACCAGCTAGTTCCAGGACAGGCTCCAAAGCCACAGAGAAACCCTGTCTTGAAAAAAAAAAATAAAATAAACAAAAAAAAAAGAACTGATGAAGCCCAACTTACCTTAAAATTATAAAAATATGGAGGGAAGAATTCTTTTAGAAATGAGAATTCTAGGTCCTCCTTTATGTTTTGGTTTTGTCTCTAAATCCCTGAATAATGTAAGACAGAACAGGTAGCAGGTTGGTCAGATTCTGATCATTTCTCTTGGCATTGACTCTGTCTTTGGTATGGTGCTAACACTTTCTTATTATGATGGTGTAGAAATCTCGTGTCATTATAAAATTATCTCTTGTTTGCTGTCTTACTGCTGGAGGTTGTCACAGCCCCAACTCTAACTCCTAGGAGTAAACTGTGAGAAAAGATCTAAAAGGGCTTAAGAATCAGCTTCAACTTCAGACCAGCCTGGCCCGAGATTGTCCAGCCTTCCTGCTATATAATCTCAGGTTTCTTTGGAGGGCTGAAGATGCACTTGGTGACTGGGAATATGTTCTAATGACTCTTCATAGCTTAAAGGAGTAGCCTAGTGAAGTGGGGGAGTAGAGGTTGAGGGAGAGAGTGGCCAGAGCCACTCCCAGATACCAGGCTACTATCAGTATCAGACTCCTGCCAGCACGCTGAGAACTGCAGGAAAAGAATTCTGGGTATCAGTGAACTTGACTGCAGCTTGACCCTCAGTCCTGCCTTCTACCTTGATCTCTGGCCATGACCCTGACTGGCTCTCCATGCCTATGCGAATGTCTAGCTCATCAATGAGGGCTAGCTCCAACCTTACCAGTAACTCCATAGCCTCGACAATAGCAAGCTAGAAGCAGAAGTTGTCTAGTTTCAGCATCTGTTCATCAGATATCATTTGCTATGCAGTCTGACTGACCACATCTCTCACAAATGCCTCATAATCACATTTCCGCTTGTTTTGCAGAATCCTCATGAAGTGGAAACTCTGCCTCCGCTTCCTGCGGCAGAATTGACCTCTGCATTACTGCTTCCTGGAAATTCAGACCCACTAGTTCTAAATGTGCCTTTTTAATAGTTTTATTTAATAAAACTAGTTAAAGTATGCATTTTAAATAAATTCTAGAAATGATTCTTATGCCTGCTAAGTTTGAGGCCCAAGGCCTATATAAAATCACTGCCCCTACTTTTCAAGAAGAGACATCACTTCTGTGAATCCCAGTCCCTTGATTGGTTGCTGTGGGTGTCAGTCATGATTCCTTCTTATTAAGTTAGTACCTGATGAGAAGGAAAGAAAATTTAGGATACAAGAGCTCACTATTCTGTCCTCAGAGACACAGGCTTTTTGGCCAGTTGACTACACCACCAATGTTGTGAGCGTGCCCACGAATGAGTGTAGTGGTTTGAATAAGAATGGCTCCTATTGGCGCATATATTTAAATGCTTAGTCACCAGGGAATGGGACTAGAATTTAAAAGGATTAGAAGGAGTAGGGGATGTGGCCTTGTTGGAAGAAGTGTGTCACTGAGGGTGGGTTTTGAAATTTTAAAAATTCAGGCCAGATCTCTGCCTGTGGGTCAGGACGAGGCTCTCAACTACTTCCCCAGCACCATGCCTGCCACCACACTCCCCACCACTATGATAATGGACCAAACCTCTGAAACTGTAAGAAAGCAGCCCTCCCACTCCTCCTTAAGCTCTTTCTCTTCTAAGAGTTGCCCTGGTTATGGTGTCTCTTCATGCCATAGAACAGTGACTGAGACAGTGAGTTTATTATCTTAGGGCTTGATGAGACACCCTAAATAACATACTCTGGTCATGAGTTTTCTATCACAACCCAAATGGATGTCAGATGGCACCAGGTTACTATCAGTTGCAAACAGACCATTAGAGAAAAGTCAGATCTCTTATGACCATTTAGTCTATCAGGTCTTACACAGAGCAATGAATTCCTACTGCCTTCCTTGTCTGAGTCTTGGGCACTTCTAGGCTTTATCCAGGCCCTGGAGAGAATGCCTGCTGCAGAGGCCCTGCTGCCTGTCCCTAAATGCTTGAATGATCCTCTGGGGCTTCTTTCAGAGCCCTCTAGATCAACTTGCCTTGCAAAATTTAGTTTCTTTGTTTTTACATCCTTCTCCAATTCTATACTTAATTTCAAAATTGCTTACCCAAAAGGAAGATATGCTCAGTGGGCGAACACTTGCCTAACATGGGCAAGCCCTGGGTGCCATCTCCAGCACTGAGAAAAGCAAAGGCAAGCAAAGCGGAGAAGCAAAAACACAGAGCTGTCTTCCCACACATCACTAATACAATGCCCCCACACACAGGAGCTCCTAGCCACCTCCTCAAACACTTGGCTTGAAAGCCTTCTTCCCACCATGTGCTTGGGATGAATCATTATCCATGCTGTGCCCTCTACAAAATGACTACCCCAAATTCCAGAACCCCTTCAGTGCCCTAGGTGCTCACAGCTCTAGGATCATCCTGCCATCCCTCTTCTCGGTGGAATTTACAACATGCGTGGTGTGGAATTCTGTAAGATGATTCTAACCCAGGATCAGCTCCATCTCATTCCCAATCCCTCTGACTTCCTGAGCATCTAGAGCATTGGTTCTCAACCTTCCTAACGCTGTGCCCTTTAGTCCCTCATGTTGAGGTGAGCCCCGACCATAAAGTTATTTTCATTGCTACTTCATAATTGTACTTTTCCTACTGTTATGAATCATAATATAAATATCTATGTTTTCTGATAGTCTAAGATGACCCTTATGAAAGGGTCATCTGACCTCCAAGGGGTTGCTACCCACAGGTTGAGAACCACTTATATAGAGACTGTATTCATTGGTTCTGTACCTCCCACTCCCATCTTAGGTTCTCTCTACACAGGCCCGGCATGTTTTGCTGCTTACTCTTAAGACTTGAGCAGGGGCCGGGCGGTGGTGGCGCACGCCTTTAATCCCAGCACTTGGGAGGCAGAGGCAGGCGGATCTTTGTGAGTTCGAGACCAGCCTGGGCTACAAGAGCTAGTTCCAGCGCAGGCTCCAAAGCCACAGAGAAACCCTGTCTCAAAAAAAAAAAAGACTTGAGCAGGGTATCTTTCCCTCCCCCTCCCAGTCCTCCTTGCTTCTGGCTTCTTTCTCCTGTTGTTGCAACATACTTTATTCTTATCCCAGGCCTGACCTCAACCCTAATAGTAGGGAACTTCCTCTTGACTTTCTTGCTGAAGCCAAGCATGAACATGTTTTTGAGCTCCCAGCACTTCTGGTTGGAAAAATCTCTTGCCTATTGTTTTCTGACTGAAGCTACTGTGTCTCTTGATAAGAATGGCTCCTGTCCAGTTATTCCACTGGCATTGTTCTCTGCTCCATGGTTAGTAAGGCAGCTCCATGCCAAGTCTTGGCCTTTCTTCCTGCCTAAAGTAGCCTCTCATACTTTCAATCCAGTCTTGATTCACAATTCCTATTTGGAGAGTCAGTCTTGAGGGTATTCTTTGTGCAGCCCCTCAAGGAGTCATTTAAAGACTGACATTACAGAGATCTGTAAAATAGTCCCTTTGAGAAGCCTGGATCATGTTCTCAGGAACAGGATAGATAATATGTCTTTGAAACTGAGGGCTGTTAGGCTTCCATCCTACGTGGACTTGGTTCAATCAGGTTACCATGATTTATTTTTGTTAAAGCAGTTAATTATTATTGCTATTCCAAATAGTAAGCACTTTCCCATATCCTTTAAACATCTTATCTAAGGATTAAAAATATCCCTCACCTTTTGGGCCCCTATTAAAAATAGTCCTCTGATTGGTCATTGATATAAGTCAGGCGTCTTTTATCCATGCATCCATCTATCTATTCATTCACTTATTCAGTCAGTCACCAATCTTTGTGTTTGTGTGTGTGGTGTAAGGGTTGAACCCAATGCATTGTATGAAGCAGGCAAGTATTCTACTACTGGGTTCTAGTCCCAAGCCTCCTGTTACATTTACTTTAAGAAAGGAGTTCACTAAGTTGCCCAGACTAAACTTGAACCCATTCTGTGTTCTAGGAAGTCCTTGGAGTTGGGATCCTCTTGCTTCAGCCTGCTGAGTAGCTGTGATTACAGCCCTGTTCTACCACACCCAACTTCATTCTGTCAATGGATATTGATTGCTGACTCTGTGCATCGCCCCGTGAGGGGGCTGGGAACACAGTGTATATGAGCAAGATCATGTTGTACATGTTCTCCTGTTGCGTTTGAAGCATTGTGTGTGGGCTGAGCAAAGGCTAGAGGAAGAAGTCTTTCAGAGACTGCGATGACTAAGCAGAAGCTGAAGGGCAAGTGGATGTTTTCAGTGACAAAGAAAAAATATGAAGAAGTAGAGAAATGCTCCAAGGCAGAAGAGGGACTGGCTGTTAAGAATTTAAAGAAGCCATGGCTTGTGTGTCAGCAGGTGCCTGCAATCCCTGCACTGGGAGGAGGAGTCAGGTGGATCAGGACATCAAGGTCATCCTTGGCGACACTGTAAACTTGAGACCATCCTGGGCTAGGAGATCCTGTCTCAAACAAACACACACACAAATAACCACAATAAAAATGAAACCCCCAGAACTAAAAGATGCCACTCATGGGTGAATAATACTATGAGCCAGGAAGTAGTGAGAATCGAAGGCAGAAAGCTTTGGAAGCAGGCTGGCCATGAAATATTTTAGGAATTTATCTGAGCCTGAGTGACAGGGTAGGGCAGACCTGGCTTTTGCTATCCTACATGGTGTCACGCAAAAATCAACTTCTGACTTTACCCAGAGTGAGCAGACACAGTGGAATCTGCCGAGCTAAGTCATGGGCTCCACAGTCACCAGATCACAAGGCTTTTATAGATCTCAAAGTTTGAGTTTCAAAAGAGAGTTTTCAAAAGTGTAATTTGCCTTTATTAGATTACAAAAAATAAAAATCAGATAAAAACAATGATGTACACACCCAACTAATCCAGTGTGTGTATACAGCAAGTTCTGGCAGTAGAAGCCTGTTTGTCCTGACCAGAAGAGCCCTGCCTGTTACAGTTCTTCATCTTGATACTGGAACAAACAGCAATTCTCAGGGTGTGTTCGTCTTAGCAAAATCACCAGCTTGGATCCCTATGTTACCACCATGTGAAATCCCCACCTACTGTTCCTGGGAAAGCATGCAGCTGCTACAATCCTGAGTGGAACGATAGTAACATTGGGTAAGCACAATACTTGGGGCAGGGCCCTGCTTCCGTCACTAGGGAAGGGAGAAAGAAAGGCCTGAGTTTTTGAAACCTCTTCTGTAGGGGTAAATAGATCAATGGAAGGGTAGCTTTGCCCAAAATATGGTTCCTAAGTTGACTTCAAGTTTCTTGGCACTCTTATTATTGCTCTTGGAGTCATTTAGAGGGCTTGATAGAATTAGAGAAACTTCTTTGGTAAGAGCTTGTAAGTCTCACCTTGGCATAAGAAGAGTTAAACTGAGAGATGGATTTGCCAGTGGCTTCTCTGCTGTCTACAGCTATGCTCCCCTACATCAGTGCCCTTGGAAAGCAAAATGGTAAAGTCCTGCTTTTGCTGTTTACAAACTCCCATCAACAATGTTCAGATTCGACTGTTTCCATCGCCAACATGTTGCAATGGTAGTAATCATGATGATGATTGTTATGGTAAAAATAAAATGGCACCCTTCCCCGAGTGGCTGCAGCAGGCAGCAGGCCACAAGGAGTGAGGTGGTAAAACACTGTAGTTCCCCAAGTGCCTCGTGGGCCACGAGGGCCAGCAGGTCCCAGGCAGGGAGCCATGTGGTGGGTGAAAGACAGAGACACCATGCAAAGAAAGTGGGTATTTAGTGGGTTATGGAAAGGGGGAAGGAGTGAAGGGAGAAGAGCAGAAAGAGAGAGAGAAATAGAAACAGAGAGAGAGAGCAAGAGAGAGGAGGGGGAAAGGGAGAAGTTGGGAGAAGCAAGGCAGAAGCTGCCTCTTTGGGAGAGAGACAGAAAGGAAGGAACTCAGGCTGGAAGCAGAAGGAAGATCCACTTGCCTTGGTGGAAGGGGGAGGGAGTGGGTAGGGCTTGTCTCTTAAAGGGACAGGACAGACCATTACGATGATAATCACCATTCTGTGTGTTTGCGTGTGTGTGTGTGTGTGTGTGTGTGTGTGTGTGTGTGTGTGTGTGTGTGGTGTGAGTACTCACATGGAAGGCTGAAGTTGATGTCAAGTGTCTTCCAAGATTATGCTCTACTTTACTTCACTGAATCAGAGTGTCCTACAGAATCCAGAGCTCACCATTTGGCTAATCTAGCTGGTGAACTTGCACCAGAGACTTCCTATCTCCTCCTCAGTGCTGGGATTGCAGGGTGGTTGCCATGTGCATAGACTTTTATGTGGATGCTGAGATTCTGAACTCCAGTCCTCACACTCATATCATTATCATGGTTGAGAACTGATTCTTTTCCTGATTATTTTACAATATAAGTACACTGAGAAAAATGCTTCTTTTTCTTTCTGAATTTGTGTGTGTGATGCTTCAGATTAAACCTGCGCTTTTGATTTTTTTTTTCCTCTCCTCCCCCATGTCTCCTCATCTGTATAGTTGTGATGTATTCCGCTCCAGTGTCAGGCTTTCCCACATGGCTCAACCCTAGCTAACCATGCCACCTCAGGACTCTACTGGAATGTTTGTCCCCACCCTGAAGATCAGGTGGAGCCCCTGTCCTATTAACACAGTGCTCCTCACTATTGCCATAACTACTGTCTTAGTTAGGGGGTCCCTTGTGATAAACACCAAGACCAGGGCAATTTATAGAAGGAAGGATTTATGTGGTCTTACTGTATCAGAGGGATAAATCTATCATTGTCAAGGATTAAAGGGAAGCATGGCAGCAAGCAGCCATAGAGACCAGAGCTACAAGCTGAGAACTCACATATTTTTTTTTTCCTCCCTAAGACAGGGTTTCTCTGTGTAACCCTGGCTATCCTGGAACTTGCTCATAGACCAAGTTAGCCTCAAACTCACAGAGATCCACCTGTGTCTACCTCCCAAGTGCTGAAATTCAGTGTGTGCACCACCACTACCACCACCACTGGGCTGAGAGCTCTTAAATGGCAAGCAGGA
This sequence comes from Dicrostonyx torquatus, assembly GCA_028555095.1. Lineage (NCBI taxonomy): Eukaryota > Metazoa > Chordata > Mammalia > Rodentia > Cricetidae > Dicrostonyx > Dicrostonyx torquatus. The sequence goes on from JAQHUG010000065.1 coordinate 4,009,183, forward strand.
AGTCGAGAACAAACTGGGAGTAGTGTGAGGTTTTGAAACTTCAAAACCCACCCCCAGTGACATACTCTTTCCAACAAGACCACACTTTCTAAGCCTCCCTGAACAGCACCACCCAGTGGGGACCAAGAATTCAGATGCCTGGGAACATAGGAAATAGCTATTGTTCAAACCACCGCAGCTTGTTTAGCTTTCTGAGAATCTGTGAGCGTCTGTGTTTCCTTGTTGTATTCAATGCCAAGCAACAATCCCAGGGACATAGGAGATGCATACTAACTTTTACTGAATTTCTATCATTATTCTATGTGTTCTTCAGACAGGACAGAGAAAATTANAGAAAGAATTTTTTTCAATAGCTTCTAAGTGCTCTTCATGAAGTCCAGTTTCCTTTCAGTAAGAAGAATTTGCGTGATCACAGAATATTGAGAATGAAATCTTCTGAAGAAAAAGACATTTCTAAAAGCCCTTTTATTACTAATATCATGTACTATCTAGGCCTAATTTTGTTCCAGATACATTTTTGTATTGTTATGGCTACTAAATTTACATAGTTAGCATATAGGCCAGATGATAAACAGCACAGACTATACATACAGAAAACTCGGTTCAACATAGGTCTATTGCCCACAATCTCTCTATACATGACCCCTAAGGCCATCGTGGGTAACAGACATAGGCAAACTATTTTATTATATTAATTTATTTCATTGAAACAGGGTCTTATGGCCTTCAACCTGTTCTGAAGCAGAGAGTGACCTTGAACTTCTCATGATCTTGCTTCTACCTCCTGAGTGCTGAAATTATAGATGTGTGCTACCATAGTTGACTAATGAGGTGCTGGGTATCAAACCCAAAACTTCACACATGCTGGGCAAGCAATACTCTACCAACCGAGCTACATCCCCAGGCAGAAAACTCACTTTAATAGATGGGTCACAAGAAAGTGCACAGATCTACAGAGGCAACCACAGCTTACCTGCTAATTGTTCTCAGGAAGACAGCTTCTCTCAGACATCCCACTTTCTCTGCTTTTACATGAAGCCAAAAGTTCCAGTTGCCAAAAGACTGCCTTGAGACCTAGGTAAAGTAACAGTCATAAAAAAACAGAGTTTTACACACAGCAGCCGCGCCAGCATTCGTATTCTGTATATGCTAGCTAAGTGTGTGTGTGTGTGTCTTCTGCGACACACCGGATTTGTACACAACCCTATTCAGAGTAGTAACTGTAACAATAGCTCACTCTAATCTTTGTCCTTGGTCATGAGCAAGTCTGAACAAGAAACGGAGACCACATCAGCACAAACCCATGACTGCTGTTCACAAATGCCCCAGAGAACACTCTGTGCTGACAGCAGGCCAGAACCGTTGTTTTAATGTGTGAAGAACAAAATGTCCCCATTATCCTGTAATTTCTCCCCTTGTTCTCTTCTTGCTATTATCCTGGTCTGGTCCATTTACTACTCTGTTGCTAAGGTTACCTCTGGCTTGCTGTTCCAACAGTATTAACCCTCTGCTGCCTCCACTCAGAAATCTGAAAGGCTGTCCCTGAATAACAATCAGATGCATAAGCTTGTCCCACTCTTCAGTCCTGGCTGGCCCTGCCCTTCCCCTCTGTTATAGTTCATTAATGACACTCTCCCCATTCCACCCATGTCAGTCTTCTTGTGATCTTTCCCACAGGTCCCATTCAGGACAGCCTCCATGGATGTGCTGTCCAAGGCTGAATGATTTAAAATCTCCCAGATGACCTTTCATGCCGGGCACTGTACCTTGGTTAGGTCTTGAGGAATCTCTCATTCTTCTTGCTAGAGACTGACTGGCTAATGCAATTGAGATTTCTGTAGACTTTTTCATGATAATGAGCTTGAGTATTCTAGAGAAACCTTGACTTAAAGAAATGCCAGTGGGCTTTGTTTATAACATTTATTTTAGATATTCTTCTTGATTCTCTGACTTTCCTCCTACTTCTTTATTGATATAATTATCTATTAGCTCATCATTACCGTTAAATGTTCCAAATCTCAGGGAGTCATCACTTATGGGATGAAATCACTACTGGGGAAATGACCAAGGAACTTATTCATAACGTGGCATATGGTGGTTAGGATTATCATGCTTAAAAAATGAGGTGCTGTTTCATTGACTTTATAAATGTTGATTTATATTGTGATTTGCTACTGTAGCATGCATTTCTGCATATGTGCTATGGATCCTCAAGATACGGCAAATGTGGGCTACACAATGAACATCCGCCTCCATGACCTTTCCCAAGGGAAGATCACAAACCTCTAAGGGAAAAGCCGAGAGTCCAATAAAGGAGAGTCAAAGAGAATTACTAAAGTCTTGGTCTTCAAAATCTAATGGCCTAGGTGGATGCATATCTTGCATTAGACTGAAAATTTATCTCTTACCTTGTTTTGTGTGTGTATGTGGTTTTGTTCATTTGTTTGTTTGGTTGGTTGGTTGGGGTTTTGGTTTTTTGGGATAGGGTTTCTCTGTAAAACAGTCCTGGCTGTCCTGGTACTCGCTCTGTAGACCAGGCTGGCCTCAAACTCACAGAGAGTTACCCATCTCTGCCTCCCAAGTGCTGGGATTGAAAACATGTGCCACCCCTCCATCCTCCTGCCATGTGTGTGTGTTTTAATTTAATTCACTTATTTTATGTGTATTCTGCCTGCATGTTTGTTTATCACTTATGTGTCTGGTACTCTAAAAGGTCAGAAGAAGGCATTGAATCCCCTGGAACTGAGACAAATTTGGACTACCATGTGGGCACTGGGAATCAAATCTGGGTCTTCTGGAAGAACAGCCAGGGCTCTTATGCACTAAGCCACCTCTCTAGCCCTATGTAACCTTGTTTTGTTTTGTTTTTTAACTGAAATGCCACTTATCCTATGCCTATTTCACTATGGTATGTCAAAAGTATGGGGAAGGTAGCTTATCTTTTCAGGTTTATAGGTCTTTGAATAGAGAGGAAATCTGCCTAGAATTTATTTCTCCCAGGGACCTTATCTGAACCTGATATGGGTGATGCTTTGCATCTTTGAGCTGGTGATCTTTAGATAAGACTTTGGACTTTTAAATGATGCCATGACAGTAAGAGACTTCCATGAATATTTCGGAGTAAATGAATATTTTCCATGTAGACAGTTGGGGATCCCTAGGGCCTAGGAGTAAACAATAGCTGTTGAACTTGTATTCTAATAACTCTCAGCCTGTAGTTATCCCCCTTTCAAGTGCAAGTGGAATCTGTGAGTGTGCCGTCTATTGTTCTAAATCAGATGAAGATTAGCCTGATAGGTCTAACTTGTCTAGCTAATTAGATGAGCCTTTGAAAGTAGAGTTTTCTCTAGCTGGGGACTGTGAGGGTCCACAGATGTGAGCCTGCTCCACCTTGACTGGAGGTCAGAGAGTTTGAGCTTATTTTTGCTCTTTCAGAGTTGTTGGCAACAGATGTGGCTACAAACGAGATCCTGACCTAGGGTGTGGTTAGTCAGTATTTTGGGTATAGAGGTGGATATGCTCCACCTGGACCTAAGGTGGGAGAATTCAAGTCCATTCCTTATATCATGTTAATGAAGTCTGTTGCTCCCCTCCCCTTTTGGAGTGAAGAATATAAACATGTGGAGAATAAACATGGGTGGCTCAGTATTCACTGAATGTTCCTCCCAATGCTGGTCTATATTTCTGTCTCTTATTTCTCTCATATCTCTGTTCCTTTTGCTTAATAATTCTAATCCTCACGCTCCTAACCTGCAACATACAAATTTTGTTTACTCCTTGACAGGGGACAACAGAAATCAGTAGAAGCATGAGAGGAATTGACCTGAAGGAAGTTCTCTTACTAGCATCAGAGGGTTATGATACCACTACAAGGAAAGAAGGAATGGCCTTGAAGGTAGAAATTGGTGTCCAGCTGTGGCAAAGAGGTGAATAACAGAGATGAGACTGGAAACAGATTCTTCCTCCCTTGTGCCCCGAGAGGAACATGCAGACAGTTGATACTTGATCTCAGTCTTCTGAAACTCCAGGCAAGAGACCCAGCCCTGCTATGCCAAACTTGAACCAACAGAACTGTAAAGAATAAATGAGCATTGCTATAGTTCATAAAATTTGGGGTGATATCAATCATTGGGGTAAAGGTGTGACCGTAGCAGTCTTGCTATGTGAGATCCACAGAGCAAGAGAAAATAAATACATTGATTGTGTCAATAAACAATATGTCTTTGTGTATGTGAAGCCAATTACTAATTAAATCATCAATGGCTTATTGTGCTATTAGTTGTTACAATTCAGCCACTATCAATTTACATAACCCTGCCTTAAGACTCCATTGAATAAGCATTCCTATGTCCCTTTAACCTCTAAGGAAAATTCTCATTTATTTTACCTATTATAGCAGCGAAATTTAACTACACTGGAGTTTTATAGATGATTTGAGAAAATTGGGGACAACAGAACTGTTGGTGCAAAAGGAGGTAGATGCATGGGTGCAGAAAGAAGGCCAAGAGAAATGTCAAGGTGAGCCCACTAAGACAGAGAAGGCCCGAGAAAGAACTGTGGAGCCAGCCTGAGAATACTGGGTTCCAGGATCAGAGATGCAGGAAGCAAGTGCTCTCTGCACAGAAGAAGAAACTGGAAGCTAGCCATCACAAACATCTCTGATGCCAGAGAGTTCAAAGCTCAGTCTTGACATGAGGATCGTACAACACACTTGGGGTGGGTTCAACAGATAGAAATGGAAAGAATTCCTTCTCCATTAAATAATGGTTCTTCAAGTGTGGTGGTTACTATTCTGGCCATCTCAGCAGTGCTTGGGAGCTTAGAGAGGCAAATTACTGGGTTCTAGAGAGTCAACTATCCATGAAGGGTGTGACTTGGTAACCTCTGTTCTAACACGCCCTGTTGGCCATTTTCATATGTAATAATGTTTAGGAACCCACAGTAATAGTGTTTTCACACTTACCGTTTGCTAATGAGCCACCTGAGATCCACAGAGTCATGAAGTTAGTCAAGACCCAGCTTCTTGGGCTGG
>JAQHUG010000065.1:4056574-4102437 GCA_028555095.1 Dicrostonyx torquatus
AAATCACTGCTTTTTAGAGACTGGCTCTCGAGAAGCCAGGGCAGGAACGTCTCCCATGGCTTAGCTTGAGAGGGAGAAGGCAGTCAGGTGCAGTCCACAGAGTTTGCTGGATGCTTAAATCTCAGCTGAAATGAAGACAGCAAGCCTGGGGTGCTCACGCACACCTTCAGTCCCAGCACACAGGAGACAGAGGCAGATGGATCTGAGTTTGAGGCCAGCCTGGTCTACACAGTGAGTTCTAAGACAGCCCCAGCCTACATAGCAAGATCCAGTCTCAAACAGCAACAACAAAAACCCAACCAACCAACCAAAGGCCAGAATAATTCCTAGAGCTGGGGCCATCGCTCAGAGGTGAAGCACTTGCCAGTCCTCCCAAAGCTCAGTCCCCAGTGCCGTCAGAAAATAACAATTCCTGGACGGCAACACTGTTCACTGAGATATGGAAGGTCACTAAAAGCAAGCTAATGAGAGGCTGAGTGTGTTGTGTGACATCAGTAGTTCTGTTTGCATATACGAAATTAAAACATCTATTGGATTGCTAGTGGACACATCAATAAAGAGCTGGATGTATGCTTGCGAACCGAAAAAGAAGTAAAGCTAGAGATTATAGTTTGGAAGCCATCATTGTATAGATGTTACTTATAGTCAGGGACTAATGATTCCCGGTGGACATCATTGGGGGGGGGAGAATATATCTCTAAGAAGAAGATAGCTAAGACCTGGGCCCTGGGGCACTCTAACAGTTAGTCACTGAGAAGCCTCAGTGACCAGTGGGGTGGGAACACAGCAGAAACCAATAAGCTGCAAGTCAAATGAAGAAAGCAGACCACTGAGGAGGAGCACACCTATGACAATAGCGACTGACTGACTGGTCAGGGAAGACGAGAACTGAGAACTGTGCACAGACACCAGCTTTCACAAGACTGTCCCTAATGTCACTCAGAGCCAGCAAGGGGAAAAGGAGGAGGTGAAAAAAAATAGGAGAAGTAGGAACACAGGCTCAGAGGCAAGCCTTCCAAAGAGGCTACTTAATAAAGGCGAGCCAAGATATGAGGACATTTGGCCTGGGGTGTATTATTTAAAGGTGGTATTCAACATTACACACTTGCTAAATTGATGACTAAAAAGAAAAAGAATCCACCAAATGAGGAGCTAAGGAGATGTGATTGTACAACAGACACGTAGTTTGCACTTCAAGCCCATATAGTAACAAGGACTTTGCCTCAAAGATAACTCATTATCCTTTACATGCTCATCTGTTCTCTAGTAGAAAGGATATACAATGGAGCTACCTTCGAATATGTCCATGACACTGCTAAAATGTTAGTCAGTACGGATCATATTTTAAAATCATCTTTCAAAGTTTCTTGCTCTACCAAACTTGAGTGGTTCTAACTAATGCAATACTGAAACCAGCTCAAAGGACTTCCATTCAAATTAGCCCTGGAAAAGCAGAAGAATAAAAAACCTCACCCACAAAACTTTCTGCATTGGCTCTGTGTGGCTGGCTGAAGCTGGCACAGAGCTCTTAAAAGTCACTTAAGCCGCCGGGCTATTTGCTCATGGTCCTGGGTGTCTTTCAGAAATCTGTTCCCAGCACTCCAGAGGGATAGGAAGGATACAAATTTGATGGGCTACATAGGGATGGAGGCTAGCCTCCACTACATGTCTTAAAAAAAAACCCTGCATAGTCAAGACGAAACACATGACTGGCAAATAGGTGCGCGGGTTTTCCCTCCAGAAAGGGGCAGCCCTCGGATGGAGGCACCGGGTCTGCCCAGCAGACACTGCGGACCGACCTGGACTGCATGCTACTCCCAGCCGCCCGTTCCCCGGAGCCCGCAACTTGCCTGGGAAGCAGTGCTGTGCGGCCACGTGGCTCTTCAGTTTTCTTCTCCCACTGAACAAGCCCTTATTGACAGGTGACTTGTCGCAGAGGCCTGAAAGTTAGGATGTGACAGCCAGAGATCTTGTTCCGAAGCTGCTGCGACTCGGCACGCCACGCCCAGTGAGTCTGCGGCAGGGAAGACCTGGGCTGGCCATGGAGCCTTCGGGGCGATGGACTTCGCCTTCGGAGGTCCTGCTCTGCGGGCCTCCCGGTGTCCTGGCAGACTGGGCCACCAACGACCGAGTGGAGGATGGGGCGCACTGTCCCCAGGAGGAAGCAGATGGCCAAGGGCGGAGGAGGGGAAATGCCGTGGGGAACTGCTACCCAGGCAAAAACCGGCTTGGCTCCCTGGTTTTTGTTTTCTTCCTTTTGAATTTCTGTTTTCCTCCTTTTAAATTAAGTCCCAAAGTCCAGGCTAGTAGAAACCCGGAATTTGGCTTCTATCTGTTCCTTACAGTCCAACTAAGGCCCAAGACCAAGAAAAAAACCCAACCAAAACAACCAACAAGAAGAATCTAGTAAAACTGCAAACCTTCCAGAGTCCCCATACTTGATTTTACCTCAGGCTCCAATGTTGGACATACCTCAAAAACTTAGTTCTTCTCTCTTCTGACATCTTGGTGATTTTGAGACAGGATCTCACTATGCAGTTCTGGCTGTCCTGGAACTCACTTCGTAGGATAAATTAAAAAAACAAAAACAAAAAGCAAAAACAAAAAACCGGATGCGACTGCTCTGAGGTACGATGGAGGAGAAAGTTTATTGTAGAGATATGGGAGATATGGGAGAGGGGCTGGAGAGATGGCTCAGTGGTTAAGAGAACTGCCTGTTCTCCTAGAGGACCAGGACCCACATGTCAACTCACAACTGTCTGTAACTCCAAGATCTGATACACTCACACAGGCATACATGCACACCAATGCACATAAACTAAAAATAAATAAATTAAAAAAAAAAGATACGGGAGAGCATAGTCAGAGGCAGGGATACCTGCGAGAGTCCACAGTGGACCATGAGGAGAGGAACGGGGGAGGGGGGAAGAGGGGAACCAGGTGCAGCAGCTGAGACAGCAAAAGGTAAAAGAGCAAGTAACCAAAATATCTGGATTATATAGGAAAGAGTCTCTGGGGAAAGGGTAGGTACTGAGGGATGCTGGGAGAACCTGGCAGCCAGGTTCGCTTTGATATGTTAAATAGGCACCCCAGCCATTTGTCCCAGGGTTTGAGATTTAACACAGACCAATCTGGCCTCCAGTTTAGGGATTTTGGCTCTGCTGGGATTAAAGTGTGTGTGCCACCATGCCTGGCTAATTCCGACCATTTCCACTTGCTTGTCGAGAAAAGGAACTTAACCAAATTTGCCCACAGATAGCAAACAGGGCTTGGAAGTCTGTTGTCAGAGGCACACAGCACAGACCTCCCGAGTTACTCTCCTCTCTCAGCAGCCAACTGGATGTACCACTGACCTTGGGAGCTAGGAGACAGTCCCTCCCTACTCAGACAGCTGCCCTGTCTGCTCCTTACGGGCCATCTTTCTCTGGCCATTGTCTTCTCCAGTGTTGCCCCACTTGGCCTTTGTGCTCTTATTGCCTCTTCTCTTAGTTTCCTTTGCTTGCCCCTCTTCCTCTTAGAATCAGAGCCCCCCCCCACCCTGCTTTTCTAGTAAACTATAAACTACTTATGTATACCATGTGTGTACAATGTATAATCACATCATCAAACTGTATGCATTCAGATTAGTGCTGGTCAGTATTCTTCCTCTGGTTCTCTTGACCATTCCCAGAAATCCAGAGAACCTTGTTTGCGAAGAAGCAGCATTAAGGCCAGCACCTCTAAGCCCCTGAGGTGTGATCTGAAACTCTATTGTGGCAACTTGGACAATGTTGCAAACCTCTGCTTTTGTTCTCAGTGGAAAATTAACTTTTGTAGCAGCATGTCCCCAGTTTTCCCCCAATGAAGGAACCAGCCAAGCTTAGTTTTTTAATCAGGCTTTGTTGTAATTGGTTAGTTAAAATAATGGCTGAACTGTAATTGTGAGGCTGATCATTTGTAGGGCTAGGCCATTTAGTAATCAACAGGAACGGTTAGCTCAAGGACATGACATGAGGAAAAGGAAAGCAGTGCCATCTGTTACCACTAACTCAACCTTCTTCCATGCGTTCCTGCTGTACGGTGAAGATGCTGAATGCAGGTAGCTGGAAGGTTTACCACTCTAGCCACCATAGAATTTCAATCAATAAATACTGCTCCACCTGTCTCTCCTCCAAAACATTCAAACTAATGACAGATTTAAGGAACACCTACTTCCCCATTCGACACATCAAGTGCGCCAATGAGCTAAAAGTCTTTACGGTCAGGGTAAACTGACTCAGACTTTCCCATTCTCTCTTAAATTGCTTCAAATGTTGCATTGATCATCACAACACATACATGTACTGTCTGAAGGAAATGTTAAATTGGTCATGCACACATAAACTTGTTTTTAAAGATTTATTTATTATATATAGTGTTCTGTCTGCTTGTATGCCTGCATACCAGAAAAGGGCACCCGATCTCATTGTAGATCGTTGTGACCCATCATGTGGTTGCTGGGAACTGAACTCAGGGCCTCTGGAAGTATAGCCAGTGCTCTTAACCTTTGAGCCATCTGTCCAGTCCCAAACTTAAGTTTTTAAAAAGGATAAAAAACAGGACTTTTTCAGTCCTTCAAAATCCAGAGTAAATATTCAGCAAATGCCAGTCTGCACACACTGTTAATTTCCTCTTTGCAGAGACCTACCTGCCCAGGAACAAGACTGTCTTGTCAGTCTGTGTGGGGGTGAAGGTGGTCAACTCTTAAGTGTTTTTGTTTTCTGTTTTCTTTTGGTTTCTAAGGACAGGGTTTCTCTGTGTAGCTTTGGAGCCTGTTCTAGAACTCACTCTGTAGACCAGGCTGGCCTCGAACTCACAAAGGTCTGCCTGCCTCTGCCTCCCAAATGCTGAGATTAAAGGTGTGCATTACCACTGCCCAGCTTAAGGCTAATAAATTTTAAACATCTAAGGTAATTGACTTAAAATTAGACCTTTTAGAGCAATTAATAATATCAATGTTTTCCACGAACATTTTCATAAGAATTTTAAGGATAAAAAACAAAGCAGTGCACCCTTCTTTATATTTTCATTAGTTCCTCCTATGTCCTCCTTTATGAAATGAAAAATAAATACTACTGTTGCAGAACAATACTATGAGCTGTGTTATTTTTGTTCTTTGAAACACACATGGTTTCTCTGTTTAGCTCTGGCTGTCCTGGAACTCACCCTGTAGACAGGCTGGCCTCAAACTCAGATCTGCCTGCCCCTGTCTCCTGAGTGCTGGGATCAAAGGTGCTGCGTGCCACCACACCTGGCCAGTTGCTATACACTGGCTAATCTCTTTTGTCTCTCCCCCACCCCCGAAACCATTTAACACATTAACACTACCCAGTCTGAAACAGTAATATGAGCTGTGTATTTCTAAGGAGTTTTATAAAGAATTATATTTTGATAGAAACAAGTGAAGTCAATTTGCTGATTTTTTTAACTTTTTTTATTTTACATGAAACTGGTGCAATCCTGTGGAACCATCTTTAGAGAAAATTGTTTTTCAAAAGTAAACAAAAATTCTATGTATTATTTATATATTAATTTGTCTAATTTTTGAAAACAAAACTCATAGCTTTATCCTATTTAACTATAAATGTTACATTTAAGAAATTGAAACAAAAGATGGATAGCATAGGCATAAATGGAACTGTTCAGTAAACTGCTTCAGTCCACTGTATTTTCAAAGGTGATTATTGAGCCCAAAGGAAAAGTTCTAAGCCACAAACTATCATTTTAATAGAACAAAAGAATACTTAGATTATTAGCAAAACAATTATCTTAAAACATATCTTCACCCAATTGAAATAACTCATGTATCAAGTTGCTTTCCATTATTTACTCTACGTTAAAAATAATACAATTATGATGTTCAAATATGTATTTAGTCATATGACCAAACCAAAAAAAAAAAATTGGAAAATTCAAACTCCTGCAACAACTTATATAAGGATTACAGAAAGAAAAAAAAAAAAAAGACAAGCTACAAAATACATCATAGGAGGAAAAAAAATATCACAGCATTTATGTTGGATATGTATTTTCTTATATATTCATACCAGTTGAACAGATAGCTGTCAAAATTTAGCCAGCTATTAAGAAATGAAACTAAATTCATACTATTTTTGATATTAGGTAACTGCTGATTTCATGTTTGACTCATGGTTTCATTAAAAATGATTTATAGTAATAGCTTACTATCATGACATTTTGAGAGGCACAGATTAAATGAGGACATTATTATGTTAAACCTGGCAGAATCTATACCTGACTCCATTTAATTACAGTATAAAGTATCTGAAGAGCCCATGGCAACCAGATATGGCATTTAATATGTGCCCATGCTGAGTAACCACACTAAACATTGGTGATTAAAACATTCACAGCTAAGTAGATGGGACATTTTAAAAAGCTGAAGGACTACTTCAATATAAGAACTCAAATGGATAAATCTCCAAAATCTTAAACTCTTCTTAATTTGTTTGTAAAGGTTGTTTAAGGAGTAGTGGTCTAGTTTTCAAGACCCTAAAAGATTGAAAACATGTTTACTCCTACACTGGGACATCTGAAATTAGTAAGCAAGACAACCTGAATTCATTTTGCTCTTGCATGCAGAAGTGTGTGTGTGCGTGCGCATTTTAAGATGGCTTATATTTAAAAATCAACTTCTCTAGTCAATAATGGTAAGAAACTAGAATCGCTAGTCAGTCACTATCCTATGATGTCACAGACTCATCTGACTCTCATCACCGTAGTGAAGAGGCATGGTTGAAAAGCAACTGCCACGGCTGTCCTCTTTTCAACAGCAGAGAAGCCTGCTTATCTATACAATTTTTCATCATTATGTATTCTATTCTGAATACTTGGATCAAAATCTCATTTCAATCAGTTTAATCCACACAAGGTGTAAGACACAAACAGTACGAACCAATTCTAAAGATTTTAAAATAGGAAACATTAACAGCATTCAAAATTTGTAATTTTAGGGCTGATAGTTAGAATCTGTAGAAACAAGACAAAACTGAAGAGAAAAACTAACTTCTCAGTGCACCACATCATGAGGATGGCACCTATGTGATGCCAGGTCACAGCTGTAGATTGAAGCTGGGAATGACGTGACAAGAACCAGTTCACCAGAACGATCAAATGACTCAGATTCCCTCTTTTCTTTGTAAAAGCCCTGGAAATGCAATGTCGCGGACAACTCACTAAAAAGGTTTCTATTTCATTACCCACTTTGTAGTGTCTCATATTCTTCTTTATCCTAACAGTTACATGGTCTGATTTTTAAGGTCTATTATGCAATATTTCTGAGTGGTGGCAACACCTCTAAACAAATAACATAGCTAGTTATAAATCATAGAGAGAAAACAAACAAACCAAAAACCTGTACATTTTCCAAACTAGCAAGAAATAAATTATGTCATGATATATCAATGAAAATTGCATCAATATTAACTAATAGTTCTATGGTAGATTATTTTCCCCCATAAAATTAAGCAGTGCAGAATAGGGCTTGGCTACAGTTAATCACTTTTGGTTTTCTTAAAAACACAACTTTATTCACTATAAACAATTAAAAGGCAGTTTTCTTCCTCTGTAATACACAGACATTAAATCTAAGATTGTTTTTTAAAGTCTCAACTACCTATTAAGAAAAGTACTTTTAAATGGTTAAAAGGAATCAGAATACCAAAGTTTAGTGTATGAAGAGTAGATATAAACCAAGAAAAAGTAGATCATTGGTGTTAGGTATTTCATATGAATAGCTGCATTAAGGTCCAAAGTTTTTCCACCTTTACAAATAAAAAAGGTGTCCTCTCCCCACGGGGATCTGCATCATACATCTCTCCCAACACGTATGAGAAGGGTTTTAGAATGCTGCCAATGTTAAGTCTTCAGTACCTAGAGTTAGAGTAATTACAGTGGTAATGGTGCATCTGAAAGCGTAGTTATGATCCAACACGAGTTGTGGTGGTTCTTTTATCTGAGAAAAAACTTTTCAGAAGAAACACCTGCCCTATGCTAACCACCAGAAGAATGAGGGCTTCTCCTACTGACCAATAGGCCACTCTTGTATTTAGATCCTCTGCTCGGCTTCGGCCTTGAGCCTCCCTCAGTCGGAAATGAGTCTGATAGTCGATGACAGACTTCAGAGCTTCGTGAATGGAAACACAAGCAGATTCCATCTAAACAGAAATATTTCCAGTTAGTTTAACATCTTTCATAGTTCTATACCTAGTACATTCTTCTGCTGTTTTTAATCTCAATCTCCCACTGGTTTAACTCTGCTGTAGTGAACTGGCAACCATTCTTTCACTCTTATCAGTTGCCTGGCAACGATGCTCTTCTATACATTCCCCTGCGTCAACCACTGAAAGAGGCCTGTTCCCTCCAACCAGGATGCCACAGTTACCACACTTCTAAGGCAGTTGATGGGACACAAGCTAACAAAAGTGAACATTTTTCTTTTTTAGTTAAGGTCAGTGGCTATTAAATTTCTAAAGGTTCTTAAGAACTAAAAGAATACAATAGTGGGTTAGTAAGTTTACCAATAATGGTAGCAGAGGACACAACCAGCATACTCTAAAAATAAACCAAATATGCAAAAGTTCCAAACCCAACTAATCCAAGTTATCTGAAACTTTAAATAGGCCAAAGTATTATCAACATCTTTAGCTAACTTTTGAATCTGACAGTGGGAAGAGAATGACCTTTATTCTTCACATTAGTTTTTAGGGCTTTTTTTTTTAATGCATATGAATGTTTGGCAGGCATATGTGCATGTACACCATGTACATGCCTGGTGCCAGAAGAATCCAGAAGAGGGTACTGGATCCCCAGAACTGGTATTACAGACAGTTGTGAGTCACCACATGGGTGCTGGGAGCCAAACCTAGGTCGTCAGAAAGAGCAACAAATGCTCTTAACTGATGAGCCATCACTCCAGCTACCTCTTCAATAAATAAATCTCTGTCAGGCCAGTAACTACACCAGAATGTACATGCCCAGTACATTCAAGTTTCAGCATCACTGTTAAATGGCTTGCGATGCTCCACTTGGATGACACTTTATTTTTTTTGATTATCATCTGATTTAAAATGGATATATATATATATATAATAAATATATATTACCCTGAAATACACAATTCATTACTATTTTACCTCACAAACAATGTAGGAAAAATTTAAAAGACACATCTAACTTTGTCTTAATTTTAGTTAAGATACACAGACATTAGGAAATAACCTATTTACTCAAATTTTACTGCCAGTTATGCATGCCTATAATATGCAACCAGGCAAGTTTGGACAAGAAGATCCAAGCACAAGTAGACCTCCTGGATTATGTGGTAAGTTGCAGACTAGCTTGGACTACAGAACAAGACCTTCTGGTAGGCAATATAAGCAATTAACGTGTAAGAACCCCTTGGATTATGTCAGGGAGCATGGATTAAGAACTGTTATACTTGTTGGTGTGGTGGTGCACGTCTTTAATCCTAGTACTTGGGAGGCAGAAGCAGGCAGATGTCTGTGAGTTTGAGGCTGGCCTGGTTTATAGAGTGAGTTCCAGGACAGTCAGTGCTACACCGAGAAACCCTGCCTCAGAAAAAAAAATAAAACCAAAAAAACAAAAAACAAAGAGAAGTGATATGCTGGAGAAAAATCACTGCAACTAAGTTAAATTCATTCCTACAATCTTTTTAGATGTAGGTTAATTTTTTTAAATCATTAAAAGTGAAAATTTTCATATATATTCAAAGAACAAAATAATGAGTCCCATATCCGTATTTATCAATGCATGGCTGATCTTGTTTCAGCTTTATTTCTATTTTTCTAATGATTTAGAGCAGTTCTTTTTATTAAGTTTTTTTTCTCCATTTACACACACACACACACACACACACACACACACACACACACACACACGAGTGTTTTCTGCATGTACGTATGCCCACCAAGGTCCAAAGGGGGCATCAAATCCTGTGGAACTAGAATTACTGATGATTGCTGGGTCCTCTACAGACCAGCAAGTTCTCTTAACTGCTAAGCCAACACTCCATCCATATTTAAAGCCATCTATGATACTGTAGCATTCCTTCCCGGCTGAAGGAAGACGCTTTAGAACACTGAAATTATTAGCCTCGCTACTTTTCCTAACAGTTAATGTTTTTATCTTAGTGGCTGCTGTGGTATGGATCCCCAGTGTCCCAAAAGGCCATATGCTAAAGTACTGGCCACTAGTCTATGGGACTGATGGGAGAAGAGAGAATCTTTAGGCGACAATGTCTACTGGAGTGTCGGGTATATGTCATTGGGGGTTCAACCTTGAAGGGTATACTAGGATCCTGGCCCCTCCTCTCTCTTTGCTGCAGTGAAGTGAGCAATTTTCCTCTACTGCGCATTCCTGGCAGTGTTCTACTTCTCCACAGGTTAGCTGACAAGAACTGCAACCTCAGACACGTGAACCAAAATGATTTTTCCCCGCCTGGGTTGGTTATCTTCAGCTCTCCGTCCCAGCAATGGGAAACGAGCTGTGAGCCCACCCGTGGTAACACTTCTTCCTTTTTCTACACTTAGAGGCTCATAACATCTTTGAACATGGGGTTTCACCACAGAGGTCCCATTATCTTTTGAACGTCTAATCTGCAGGAATTTAGATTTGTGTATCACTTCAAAATTCAATGTTCACCAAGGAGTATGAACACTGTATTGTATGTAACAAGTATTACATTATGTACTCTTCCCTCTTTTAATCAATGCTCTTCAGCTCTTTTTTATTACCTGGGTAAGGGCACTGACTCGGTTCTCACTGGGAAACAAAGGTGGGTCTTCTCCAACTTGAAAATCAAAATACACGGTTTTGTGTGTGAAAGTAGAAAACTCATTGCTGAAGCAAAATTTGTATGTCCCATTTCTGGAGGCAGTGAAGGTGAAACTGTCATACTGTTTCTTCATCTCCTTGTACAACACCTGACCGTCAGGATCTTCTAGCCGACAATCTACATCGTAGTGCCCACCAGTGATCACCTGGAAGAGAGTTACAGTGATCACGGTAGCTAACATTTGAAAACAAAATCAACCAAGTTTCTTGCTAAAATGACAATAAGGCTGTATATAGAGATCTTCCTATCACAACTTCACAGACCCTGAGTTTTACCAGTGGATTAAACACAGAGTTAAAATTTCAGTTCAAGCTTTACAGAAAGTGAAGAGGTCCCCCCTAACAGCAGAGAGAAAATGTAATCATAACCATTCAGACAGTTGTGATGGTTGCTATAGCTAAAACAAAATGGTGAGACAAAAGTTTTGGAAATCCCTAACCACGAAAGCGGATGGTACAGAAATGTTATTTTCAGGCTTTAATTCTCTGGGCTAACATACCATTGACATTATACATCAGTAAGACAAAGAGGTCTAAGTTAGACTTCAAGGAAACTTCTATTACTTATATGACCCTTTGTTTCAGTAATTACACGAGATATAATTTGTATTTGCATAGCTATAATGTACATATATATATATAATACACACAAACACGTACAAGTACAAATATGAATGAATGAACCCGTTTGATTAAGACTAGGGCTGTGCAATGCTATGTAAATATTATACCGATGAGCTACATCCCTAGCCTGATTTTGCTAACCTGATCAGAATGACTACAAACTTGATCTGGTTGCAAGCCTTTAATGGGTAAACTCTCCCTCTGGCCAGCCCACGTTCTTCTTCTTTTTTTCTTCCAGTTTTCTGTTTTGGTTTTTGGAGACAGGATTTCTCTAGGCCTGGCTGTCCTGAAACTTGCTCTGTAGACCAGGCTGATATCAAACTCACAAGATCCGTCTGTCTCTGTCTCCCAAGTGCTGGGATTAAAGGTGTGCGCCACCACTGCCTGGCTGACTACAAATTTGTAACTCGCCATTTCAATTCCAAAGAAGCTGGGATTACATGTATGCCAGCACACATGGTCAGATAAAACATTTTGGGGCTACAATTTTAAAAAGCATTTTATAAACAGGGCATTTAGCCTTCTCTCTAAAAGTAAATACCCTTTCTTCCTTTCTAACATATCTAGATATTCATACCTGATTACAGGACTCTGAATAAAACAATTTAAAAAAAAAGAATTGGTTGCCAGCCACATTTGTTCTATCAAATTTAAAAACAAGCAACCTTACTTTAGTTAACAGTACCTCTTCTAAATTTGCTCACCCATTCCAACTAAAATTGGGTATCATCTCAAACTCAGTTTCCACCACCTGTTCACAAGATCACAACACTTTCTTGACCATCCTAAACTGTGCATTACTAACCCATGATATACTATAGTCCCAAATGCCTAAAGGTTCTCAGCTCCACTCTCTCCCAACCTGGTAGCAGGGCTGTATTGTCCTGGGCACCACAACATCTCACATTTAGGATTAATCTCCCTGCAATCTCAGTATATCAGATGTCAGCTGCAGCACCCCGCAACCTGCAATTTCTCCTTGTGGGGTGGGAGTGGGGTGCCCTATCTATTTTTAATCCTTCAGTAAAAAAACACTTCACTTAAAATCTTTTGAAAACTCACTCTACCCTATCAAGAGTCGAGATCTGTCGTATCAGCATGCACTCTCTCCTACACCTCTAGTCTTAGTAACTTCCTGTTGTCACCCCAGACTTCACAAGATCTCTGCCTTACATCTCTACTGACAATGGGGTTCAGCAGAATTTGTTTGCCAAAGAATCACAGGACCTAACACTGCAAATGTTTATAAACCTAGTTTATTACAAAAAAATGTAATATAAAACATCACTGCCAAAAGTTCTCACAGAGATCTGGAGAGAGCAGGTGTGGGCCTTCTTTGCCCTTCCCTTTTGCCATCTCAGTCAGATGTACTCAGACCAGGACCATTCAAGTGTGAAAGGAACACCTTGTACCAGGGCACCCAGAGCTGAGTTTTGTCTGAGTTGTCTTCTGGTCATATAGGCACAGGTAACTAAGAGCAGAGCTCTGAGTCAGGAATTGGGCTACAGGAGAGCAAAGAGACCAAATACAAATCATGTCAGTTACAGGGGAAAAAGACAATCTAATCCAAAATCACCCCCTAGAACTCTCAGCTCCCACAGCCATAAAGCAACACTATTCTCTTTTTTTTAAAATTAAATTTATTATGTATAGTGTTTTGTCTGCATGCCAGAAGAGGGCACCAGATCTCATTACAGAAGGCTGTGAGTCACAGGGGTTGCTGGGAATTGAACTCAGGACCTCTGGAAAAGCAGCAGCCAGTGCTCTTAACCTCTGAGCCATCTCTCCAGCCCAAGTAAACTATTCTTACTACTTCAGTGCCACCTGCTCAGACTTTTGTACCAGAGCTGGAGGTTCAAACTTATCTCTTCAGTGTGCCCTTTTCTCCTCTGCTATATCGCAGACCAAACCTTAATTATCCTTCCACGGGCAAATCAAACCCCACTGCTCCACTACATTTCCCCTGGTGAGCGCTTTGTCCCCTGCCAGCATCTGCCCGTGTAGCACTGCACTTTAACATCCAGACTGTGCCTACTCTAAGGCGGTACTACAATAGAGTTCAGCTTGAGACTCTTATTTCTATTCCTTGCAAGTTGGGTGACCTTGTATCTAAGCCCACCTTGGATTCTGTTTCACCAATTGAAAGGAATACAAGCTCTTCTCTATTTCATTTTAGTTTTCTTGAGAATGAACATATATAAAACATTTGGCATTCTGTATACATATAAGAGATTTTTTTTTTTAACTGTGTTGAATCTGCCTGTTTGTTACCTTGCTGCTTGTGCCCGAGCGACAGAGTCAATTACTCTTTTTTTTTCAGATTTTTCTTTTTTTAAAAATTTATTTATTATGTATATAGTGTTCTGGGCACCAGATCTCATTATAGATGGGTGTGAGCCACCATGTGGTTGCTGGGAATTGAACTCAGGACCTCTGGAACAGCAGTCAGTTCTCTTAACCCCTGAGCTATCTCTCCAGCCCCATATAAAAGATTTTTAAAACTGTTATAGCATCGAGCATATTATCTACAGATATAAAAGTTCAAGAAATGTATATTGAACTCAAAGGAAATTCTGACTTACATCTTAAAATTCCTTTGTAATTATATATGCTGAGAATTGATACACACATATATCCTCAATTTTTTTTGATCCTTGGTCTCCCCTCCCTCTCTCATCAAGTATTACCACCAATAAAAACACAATTTACCAAGTACTCTTGATTTTACCTTTTTTCTCCTTATGTTAACCTAGCTGAAGCTATTATCACTTCTTTTATTTTATTTATTTATTTTTGTTTTTTCTTTTTTGAGACAGGGTTTCTCTGTAGCTTTGGAGCCTATCCCAGAACTAGCTCTTGTAGCCCAGGCTGGTCTCGAACTCACGAAGATCCGCCTGCCTCTGCCTCCCGAGTGCTGGGATTAAAGGCGTGCGCCACCACCGCCCGGGTTATCGCTTCTTTAAAAAAAAAAATACGTTTATTATTTCCAATTACGTGTACGGGTGTGTCTGGGAGAGAGAATGTGCATATGAGTGCCAGTCCTGCAGAGGTCAGAGGTTGTTGGATAACAAAGGGATGCAGCTCCAGTTACAGGCGACTACCAGTCACCTAGCACTCAAGAATTGCTGGAATGTTAAATGAGCCTATGAACAAAGACGGTAGACTGTTTTAGACTACCTTAAGAAATCACCCTGAAAAGTTTACACTGTCCCAAAGAGAAAGGGCCTCTGGTGTAATCACATTTTTTTCTTTTTTACAACACCCTTAACAGATGATCTTTAAAAATCCTCTAACAGAGCGCTTCCAATCACGTCTACAGTAACGAAGAGTCCGGGGTCACACAAAAACAACACCCCACCCCCTCAAGACCCTAAAAGATCATGGAGTTATATTAAATCCGATTACACTGGAGTTGTGGATTACAAGAGTAGGGAGCTGGGCATCTGTGTGCAGTAACAACTTCAAAAAAAAAACCTCTTAATTTCTTAAAGAAGAAAGTTATTTAATAGGGCTTAAATTCAATGAATGACACCGGAGAATGTCACCGCCACAGGAAGCATTTCTGGAATTCACAAATAGTTTCTTCTCTAAGCTCCGAAAAGAAAAGCCAAATGCCCTCCCTGCCTCCATAACCGATATGACTCCGGTTAGGCCAACCACAGTGGCTGGGGCCGGGGGTACCTGGAACTCCAGGGTGCACTTGGTGCCCTGAGTGATGTCCTCGTAGAAGCACTGCTTGGCATTGTCGGGCAGCTCAAAGGTGATCTCGGAGGCGCCGCTCGGGCCCGACAGCAGCAGCAGCCCCCACAGCAGCGGAAGCAGCCTGCATCCCCAACGGCCCGCTGCGGCCGCCCAGCGCGGCGACGGCGCCGACCCCGGCCGCGGCATCATCCCGGCAGCGCGGCGGCCTCAACGGAGCTGCGGGACCTCGACGCGCGCAGCAGGCCCGCGAGCCTCAGCGATGTGTGCGACGGAGAGCGAGCGCGGGCTTCCGAAGAGACGCGCTGAGGAACCGGCGCTGCTCCGGGAAGACCCGAGGGACGCGGGGGACAGCCGGCAGATCAGCGGAGGAGGAGGCCTCGCTGACCGGAAATACAGCGGGCGCCTCGGCGGAAGGGGCGGGGCCGGGGCGGGCCCCAGCGACCCGGATGTGATATCCGGGGGGCGAGGCGTTGGAGTGAGGACGTGGAAGCGCGCGAGCGTTGCGGGGGCGGCCTTCTTGGACGAGGGGCGGGGCTCGCGCGGGAACTCCACGGAAGGGGCGTGGCCGGCCGTTGCCTAGGAGGGGCGCGTGGTCTCGCGGCTCGCCCGGCTGCGGTGGTGAAGGGCTTCCGCTGTGTTTTTTCACCGTGAGTACCGAGTTTGGGGACGCTCCGAGGGACTCTGAAGAGCTCGCGGGGGCGGGGGCGGGGAGCGGGGGACTCATCGCCGGTGCTGGAGAGCTTTCTGGTTTGCAGGAGGCTGTCTTATCAATTGAAATAGTGTTTGGAGGAGGCAGCTTAGGCAAAAAGCGCATATTCTCAGAGCTGAACACCAGCCTGGGATTTCCAATCCCTGTTCCTTACCTTCAGGCCCTCTGACCTTTGCCTGGATGCTTCAACCCTCTGCCTTAATCTAAAGAGTGCTAATAAATATGGATATTGCACGAGTTCATTATCTGGAAAGGGCCTCTAGAAAGAGGGGCTGGCACGTGGTAAGCACTAGCTAAGTTTCGGTTTCATCAAAGCAAACGTCTGTTTTGCGCCCCTTTTCAGGGTCCTTCCACCAGTAAATGGTCATTGTACTGATTAGGGAGTTAAGGATCCAACACAGCAGAATTACTAATTTGCCTATGAGCAGCATGGCGTTTCTTAACACATTTTACCTTGCGTCTGCCAGTCAGGTGGTGGCTCTTTTAAGAAAAAGGCAAGAATGGACTTTACTAGTACGGGGTTTTGTGAGTGAGGGTGGGGTAGGTTATATAAAAGGAGAGGAGACGGAAGTCTACTCTATGGCCTGGGGCACCCAAAGCTTCTGCAGTGGCCAAAGGAATGGAGGCCAGAGGTCACGGTCTTAATTTCATCTAGACAGGGGAGACTACACCTTCCTGAGAACCAGGCCAGAAACAAATATTATTTTGTTGGCGAGTGAAAGTAAAACTGAATTTGACAGTGAAAACTGTAGGTTCTGTTTTCTGACTGTGAGCTGGAAGAGGTAATAGCGCTCTTTAAAGCTAACCTTGGGCCGCAATCCAGGCTCTCAGGGAGGCAGAGGCAGGCGGATTTCTGTGAGTTGGAGGCCAGCCTGATCTACAGAGTGAGTTCCAGGACATCCAGAGATACACAGAGAAACCCAGTCTTGAAAAAAACCAGAACAAAATAGGAAAGAAAAAAGAAACTAACCTCGGAGCTGGTCATGTGGCTCAGTTAGTCCAGCTTGTCCGAGGCTGACGCTTCAGCCCTGCAGGGGTGGGGGTGGAGGGGAGATCTACCACACACCCAGACCAGTCTGCCTTCTTTCTTCCTAAGAGGACAATGCAAGTAAACAGGAAAGAAGGAATAAGATTTAAAATCTCGGTACAGTATGAGGGGTTTGTGAGGGAGGAAAGGGGAATATAACTGTAATCTCAAAAATAAAAATAATAATAAAAAATCAGCGCAATATCACTTTTAATAGCAATTAAATATTACCAGACAGGCAAAATTTTTAAAGTATAACTGTTAGATATAGTTGTGTGCTGCTAGTAGAAATGTGAACTGGACAACCACTTTGGGGAAAGCCTAACATGTAATAACGTGAAAGATAACACGTATACTATGGAATACATATATGACCTGGAAGTTTCACTTTTCGTATTTTTTTTTAAAAATTTATTTTTGTTTTGGTTTTTTTGAGACAGTTTGTAGCTTTGGTGCCTGCCCTAAGAACTCTATAGATCAGGCTGGCCTTGAACTCACAGAGACCCGCCTGCCTCTGCCTCCTGAGTGCTAGGATTAAAGGCGTGCGCCCACCTCCGCCCAGCTAAGATTTATTACGTGTACAACATTGTTTGCACGTTTGCCTGTATGCCAGAAGAGAGCAGCCGATCTCATTATAGATGGTTGTGAGCCACCATGTGGTTGTTAGTAATGAACTCAGGACCTCTGGAAGAGCAGTCTCTCCAGCCCCACTTTTCATCATTTTATACCATACTGTACAGTGTACTTTTGAGTATTTACTATGGAGCAGTGATTCCCAGAGTATCTTCTGGAGATCTTTCAGAGGGTTTATAGTAGTTTGAGGCTGGATTTTTCATGTGGTTCAATCAACACAGCATAGCAGATTGAAGGAAGTGAGCATTCAGGCTTCTCTATGAGTCTAGATTTATAAAAGTGTAAAGCAGTGTCTTTCCTATCCTTTTATTTGGTGTACTTGTGCTTCATTTTCACACATACTGCCTGTGTATGATAGGTTGAGTTGTATACCTTCAGACACAATTCCAAGACCTCGTTCCCATCCCTGTGGATATCACTTCATTTGGAAGCAGGATTTTTGCAGTTATTGTTAAATTAAGATCCCCGGAAGAGATTATCCTAAATCTAGAGTGAGCCCTAAGTGACCTGATAGAGAAGATTAAAGACACACAGATAGGTTTGAGTATGTGCGCACAAGCCAGGGAATACCGAAGCTTGTCCATGGTCCGAGAACCTGGGAGAGAAGCTCTTCAGAGCCTCCAGACAGAGTGAGCCAATACCTTCATTTCAGCTGTCAGAGAATAAGTTAGTTTTAAGTCACTGAATTTGTAGTTATTTGTTACGCGGTATAAGGGACATGACCATATTTCATGAGTTTAGTGGATTATTCTTTCGTAAAAACTGGTCAAATATCTTTCATACTTGAGAATCTAACGTGGACCCAATACTCAGCACTCACGCAGATGCGGAGGACAGTAGTTGATTGATATCAAGTGCCTCCTATTGACCTCTGCTTGGTTTGGAAACATGTTATCCAGGATCTCGCAGATTGGGCTAGACAGGCTGGCTAGCAAGCCCTAGGGATCTTCCTGCCTGTCTCCCTAGCTCTGGGATTGCAGGCACAGGCCACCTACTATGGCTTTTTTCTGGGCTCTGCAGGTCTGAACTCAGGTCGTCATGCTTGTGCAGCAGGCCAGCAGCCCAGCCCCTTTTCATAATTTCTGTTTCAAGAGCTGGACAGATGCTTGGAGTCCATATTCCTAAATCTCAGACAGCTTCTACAGCCTGTAATTTCCCCACAATAAATTTGAATTTGACAATTTGATATGTGAGTGTGGCAGCCTACCTGATCCCGAATAGAGAACAAAGCCACGAGGAAGCCCTGACTTTGCTTAGTCAGATAGGACACATTTGTCTCTAGGAAAAAGCAGAGGGTCAAAACCACTAGTTCCAGAAACAGCTAACCAGGAGCTGAAATGGAAACTATGGAAGAATTCTCTAGAAGCCGGGAATCCAGTCAATTCCTGGATGATTAACTCGTCAGGAAGTATGGTAGAGAGACATATTGCTTGTCTCTCTGTAGAAGTTCCTCAACACGGCAGTTTAAAATTTAGTGTTACGAGCCTGATATTTTGAACCAGTGTATTTTTTTTTTTTCGAGACAGGGTTTCTCTATAAGGGCCAGTATTTTAAACCCCCAATTGGAAGGCTCTGTGTAGCAAGATGGAAATTGAAGATAAGAACCACACTGCCTTTCTGAGTCAGAAAACCTCATTGCCCCAACAGCCTTTGGCCACCGGGTGGTGCTGTTCACTTTTCAGATTACTACACAGGCACAGGCGCTGCCTTGTTCTGCTTTCTGAGGTTTGCAGAAGTAATGCAGCTAAAACATTTGAGCAGAATTTGCTCAAAAACACCAAACCAACAGAAGGGAGAGTGAGGAGTGGTTAGGTAACAGAGGAAGAACACTAACAGCTGCTTCTAGAGAGTCATGTTAGGAATGTAAGCTTTTTCCTAGGGTGGTGAAGAACCATCAAAGAAATTGAACCACAAAAGGACCTAGTTAGAGTTCTGTTGTTAAAAAGAATGTTCTGGCTGCCATTAGATTAGATCGAGGTGTATAAATAGGGAAGTAAGATTAATCTATGTTAAAAAAAAAGTCAGTAGCAAAAATATGACAGTGGTTGACTAGGTGGCTGATGGGAGTGTGTCTGCTGATGCAAGGTGACTGGAATGGAGAGGTTCTGAGTCATCGCAGAGGCACTGAAAGACTAGCCTGCTGTGACTGAGTGAAGGTAGGGATGCTTGGGAGAGCAAAGTGGGGCAGTACCTGGAGCAGACACAGAAAAGGCTGGGGCATCCTTTCAGCCGGGATGGGGGTGCTTAAAGCAGTCGTTTCAGTCTGTGAATGCTGATCTGTTTTCTAGACACCATGGTGCTTTCCTCCGTTATATAAGACACCTTGTCCCTTTAGTTACTCCAATCCTCTAAACCGTATAACTCTCCTTTCTGTAACACAGAACTTTCTTCTTGCTCCTGTATTTGGCACATAATGAATGCCCAGCTATATTAGTTAAAGACATGTTATAGAATGATAGAGAAGATGAAGAATAATTGTGTAATATAGTGCACCAAAATCCTCCCTTTTTTGATATACATGGTAATGCTATTTTAATCATTACAAATAATTGGCTTTTGTAGCATGCATGCTTTTTATTTACTAGGCTGTTTTGTATCACATGTGATGGGTTATCTTTTTATTTAAAGTGCCATATGTCTTGGAAAGTAAACCGTATTGACAGCCACAGGTAGTTGTATGTATTCTTAGGAAACAGCTGAAAAGTTCATCAGTTCTTGGGCATAACTGAGGGTTTGCATGAGCTGTCCTGTGCATCCAGTAACAGTGGAAAGAATAATAATAAACAATGTCTTTTAGCCTTACATAGGCCCTGGGATAGGGACAGCATATATAAGGGACATTACAACTCAGAAGAGCCCAGTTAAGAGTGAGTGTTCTTTGGAAGGCCACTGTATATATATTGTTAACTATACTTTCAGTTCCCTCTTGAGGTCTGTTTAAGCAACTTCTGCCTTTCAGAGAGTCATATTTGCGAAGTCACTGTTGGAATGTCCTCCCTCCACTGGACTCAGGGAGCCAGTTCCTGCCCATTTGTGTATTCATTCTTCCCCACTTCCCAGCTGAAACAGGCTTTGTGATTGGTAGACAGCCTTTTAAGGTAGAGCCACATCCCCCAGAACTTTGTTCTTAGTCAGCATTTCCCACCTCACTAAAGACAGCATAAGGCATATCTAAGTAGTTCCGGTGTGCTCCCCATCAATCTAACTACAGACAAATACTGTAATTATTAAATTATTAACCAGGGTTTCTCTGTGTTTCTTTGGCTGCCCTGGAACTCACTCTGTAGGCGAGGCTGTCCTTGAACTCAGACAGAGCCGCCTGCCTCTGCCTCCCAAGTGCTGGGATTAAAGGTGTGTCCAAGTGCTGGGATTAAAGGTGTGTGCCACCACACCTAACTTCTCTCTCTCTTTTTTTAAAGTACTTTATTCTTTTTCTTTTGTCTTCCAAGTCTACAGATATTTTTAAACACACTCTAAACAGTTTAGAGGTTTTTTTCATCTAAATCTATCTTTACTGTAGATCTTTTTCTGACCTCATGAGTCTTTAATTTGCTAAGCAATGTGGCTAGTATTAAAGCCAAGCCGTGGCTTTGACGGCTGGATCCATCCCATCCTTAGCTTTCTGAAAGTCTAGCTTTGTGGTGGAGGTACTGGCGGGAGGCATGTTTATTGTCAGAACTCTAGGAGTTTCAAGGTCATGCCACCACCAAGAAGCGGTCGGCTATATCAACACTATTTAAGTGCTACGTGAAGGAGAGTTTGCTTTTGTGGTTGCTGGGATGGAATGCAGCCCTTTTGCATGCTAGGCAAGCTCCGAAACATTGAGCTACCCCCCAACCCAGAACTGTTCTTTTCATATGGGTTCGGATATATTTGTTCATAGGACCCACATCAGCCCTAGGAATAGATGGGAGTCATAGGAAAGCAAAACACACAGACACATATATCTCGGCATAAACATAGATGTGTTTTTAAATACATGGAGAAATTAAGGTTGTAAAATTAATTAATAATGGTAAAGCCAAGGTTTGAGATCATTTAATTAATACTGGGATTCTACACTCTTTATTCTTAACATTTTTTGAAAATTAAGGGGTTGAGATGGGTGTGCTTTATTTATTTTGAAGCCATTACACTGGAAGTCCTCAGTTCTTGACTGAAACACTCCCCTAGCCCCTGGGTCTCAATGTAAACAAGGCTGGCTGTGTACATCAGGTCAGTCTCAAACTCCTGATCTTCTATCTCAGCCTCCCTGGTGCTGGGATTACAGGCATGTGCCTGTACACTGTGCTGCTTAAGTATTAGTTTCAATAGACCCAATTAAATTATTTATAGAAAATTGGAATGTTAGCTTTTTTTCAGACTTTCTTGCTCATTCCACAGTAGGCAGCATGAGCATCACATATTTTGATTGAGTTTTCGTGCCATCAAGTCCTGCAAGAGTGAGCAGAGTGGCTTAGACGACTGCTGCAACAGTGGGTTTGTGTTGCAGCTGAGTTGGGTTTGCCCACTGAATGGGCAACCCACTGCTTTCACCACAAGCCTGCTCTCGGTCTGAAGTAAGATGACACCTTAATTCTCAAATTTAGCAGCTCAAAATATGACCAAGACAAAGCCCCAGAAAGGGCAGTCAGACTATTTCAGACTTGACACACCAGAAGAGGAAGGCAAGCGGCCCATGGACACAGCAAGCCAATTTCCCCAACTCACAGTGGGTCTTATTGACTTAACTTATGCTAATTGTATACCTTGAAAGAAAGCTCTTAATACACATGCATTTCTTTGATCAATAGTTAGGTTGGGCATCTTTTCCTATTTACTGGCCCCTCGTTGCCACTGTGAACAGTATGATATCCTTGTTTTCTCAAGTTTCTTTGCTTGGCTCTTCTTCTTGGGCCCTGGGAAAACATGGCTAGGGCTGTCAGTGTCCCAAATTGAATAAGACTCTGATCTTTGCCCCTTAGGTTCCTCCACACTAGTTGGTGGGGATGAACTGCACAAGCCATTGCTCTGAATGCCAAAGGTCAAAGTTAAAACATAGTTCTCCATTCAGCTATCACAGTCTTTCCATTTCCAAGTGGAGACATAAGAAACAAACGTTCTGCCCCCAAGGCACACTGTGCAGAGAAGACAGGTCTCATAACATAAAGCAGACTCCAGCCTTGTGATAATAGGAAAAATGTACAGGGTGCTATGACAACAGGCCAGAGACAGTAAGGTTACATTCCTAATGTGCACAACATTTGTTTAAGTAAAGAGAATATCTAAGAAAATACTATACCATCAGAACATGTTTTTATTAAAGATAGCATGATACCATAAAAAAAAAGGGAAATGGAAAGACCAAAGTTGGTTTTTCTATTATAGCCATTTTCTAACAATATGATACTAAGACATTTTGTTAATATCACAAATAATAATGTAAATAATGTTAGACACAACCTCATATTTGTGGGGCCTGGATACCTACATATCGTGTATGTATGAAAGGTTAAATCAAGCGCATTTTCTACCAAGATTTCAGTTACCTTTGTAGAAATTGACAGATGGATCATATGAATGTGGAAAGACCTCAAATAGTCAAAAAGAGAAAACCCAAAGAACAAAGTTTAGTGAGTCATACCTCATTTTAAAGCTTACTGCAGAAATTTACACAGCATGTGGTTCTAGTGTTAGAACAGACTTACAGATCCACAGAGAGCCCAGAATTGAAGCCTTGTAGCTACAGACAGTTGTGCCAAGAAACAAGTGTCAGCAAGGGTGTCAGAATTTCTTGCCCAAATATCTTAAACTTGTAGCAGTAACTTTTCTCTCTTCCCTAAATACAAAGCTTTTGCTGTTCTTATGTGTGGGGTTGGTGGGTTCAAGACAGGTTTCTCTGTGTAACTTTGGCTGTTTTGTAATTTTTCTCTGTAGACGAGACTGGCATCAAACTCAGATCCTCCTGTCTCTGCCTCACAAGTGCTGGGATTAAAGGTGTGCACCACCACCACCCAATTGAGCATTGCACTATTTATGGTGTGGTTTGCTATTGCATGTTTATAAATATTCCTTCAAATTACCCAACTTGACTGCACCATCTTTTTACCCAGTGAACCCTGTGACTAGCCCCAGAAATCAAAGCAGAATCTTTGAAACGGTATCAGACCCTAGATTGTGTTGTGCAATACTTGAGGAATACGTAGAGAAATGGGCACTGTTGCTCAACTGTCACTACTGATGACCTGAAATGACAAGGTATTAAGAAATCAAATAGCTGTGGGACTTAACTGCTGCAGTGATAATGCTTTTTAAAATAGCGTCTCATGTGGGTTATTTTGATGGCACCCTAGAGAACATAAGTGGAGAAAAGGAGACACGAAATAGCCAGACTTCATGAGTAGTCATGGCTATAAATGTATTATTGCATGTAGTTGCAGTATGGACAATATCACTTAGCACTCTGCATAAGATCTCACTATAGGTTTACAAGGATCGTAGCACCAATTAGCCTTCAAATCCCTGTGGTTACTTATGGTAATGTAAGGACACTTGCAGGGAAAGAAAGGAGTGGGATTCTGAATCATAGACTGGAGGTTTGCTTAGTAGAGAGAAAGGTACCAATGCATTACATCCAGGTTTCGCTAGTCTCACATGTGCTCCGTCTCAGTTGGATTGCTAAAACGTGGAATAGCCTGTTGATAACACAATTCTAAGAGCGTGCTCATAGGAGGCTATTTTATATGTTTGAGTATGTGCCTTAAATGAACGACTGATTAATCTAGTAACAAACAAATATGTTTGCAAATTGTACTAGTAATTTATTAAGACAATAAATTCCTGGCAATTGATAATATACAATTTGTTTTTCAAAAATTGTAAACCATAAAAAGAAGAAAAACTTGTTGGGATTAAAAACAAATGACAGAAAATTCACCAATATAGTATTGGCAATAAGAAATAAAGTCCCGAGCTTGAAAAGCCAGTGAGAAAATTACTAACTGTATGTGTTTATTTATAAGGCCCAACCTTCTTTGCCTTGCTTTCCCTAAAAAGACCCATGACTGACAGGAATTTTGAGTTTAGTAAAAGCACTGGACATCTTTATGTAAATATCAAAATACTAAAATATTTAAATGACATTTTTGGGTTAGTTCAGAAATTTTTTAAAAATTCAGATAAATTCTGCAAAAAAACGAGAAATTTAAAACATATCTACATAAAGAAAATCGACATTTTAAGACATTTAGAATCAATTAAATGTTAATTCTATCCAGTTGGTCTATGGATGGTATATAAGAAAAGAAAAAGAAAAAGGCATTATATCTTAAGTTCCCAAAAGAACTGAAAAGTAAGGAGGCGTGGGAGATGTCAGTTGGTAAAGTGCTGGCTGTATAAGCAGAAGGACTTGAGCTTGCTCCCTGCGCTCTGGGCTTACTCTACCAGCCTGCCTAGTACTGGGGGCGTAGACCTGAGGGTCCCTGAGGGTCCCTGAGGCTTGATCACCATGTTCCAGCTGGATCCATGAGCTTCAGGTTCAGTGAGAGATCCTGCTTCAAAAAAACAGGATGGAGAGCGAGTGAGGAAGACATCCAGTGGTGACCTCTGACCTCCACATGAACAAGTTTGTGTACACACACACAAACACACACACACATGAATGTGTGTACACAAAACACAAACACACAAAAGTAGTTCAAATTTGAAACCAAAGCATAAATTTATCAAAAGTACAATATCTGAATTTTTAAATAACTAAACAGTCTTTCTGTCAAGAATATCTTTTCTGAGTGTTTAATCAGGAGCATAGATGGACATGCTTGTGTTGTTATACAATGCCAGAATTTATTGAATACAATAAATTCAGAACTCACATTAATTTTATTTGATTTAAGTAATCCAGATTTGCTTGCTAGCTGATCACTGACAATTACAGGGTCTTTTATTCCAACCTTAATTACTGAAATCAATCAGTAATCCCAGATCACATGTTGCACCTCACTGTATGGGTGGGTTGCAGAGTCTTCCTTAAGGGGCAAAAGAGGGTGCCTATGTTGAGATTGTAGAGGGGCTGTTGTGAAGCAGACAGCTACTGGAGGAACAGGGGCAGGCCTGTAGGGCACTAGACAGACCGCAGCTGGTCAAGTGCAAAGACATCATGCTGCTACACTAAGCTTTAGTGTGCACCAGTCAGGGGGACCTTTTGTGTGCTTGGTAAGCTCATGTGTCTTGTAATTTGATAGGTTTCACTGTTTATTGGCAGAAAATACCAGTCTGTGTCTTCTGATGTGCTAGCAGATGATGGTATTTACTCGTGTAAACAAGATGTGGATCCATTCTTTCTTGGCACTTACACTGAAAATGGAGTAGCTCAGGTCAAGGCTGTTGCTTCATTAGATAGAGCAAGCCATGGCTGGGCAGAGGTTAGAAGTCAATATTCCAAACAGCACAGTGCAACCCAGAGCTGACCCAGCCTGTTCTCCATGGTGACTTAATATTTACAGGGAACTTTTACTAAAAATATTTTTGTTTTTGCAGCTAGCAGAAGCCAGGACTCTGGAACTTTCTGCTGCCTGTGGAGCTTCTGTACTGACGGTTTACCAGAAAGCTCCAGCTGCTGCACAGTTGCATTCAATCTACCACTGTTAGACACTTCCTGCCACCCGTCCTTTCCTCTTGGAGAGGAGTTGCAGGCAACGTCAGTAAGGAGTGTCTCACCTTGACTGTTGGGGTTGCCCTTACCATCATGCCGAAGAATAAAGGCAAAGGAGGCAAAAACAGGCGCAGAGGTAAAAATGAAAATGAATCTGAGAAAAGAGAGTTGGTATTTAAAGAAGATGGGCAAGAGTATGCCCAGGTGATCAAAATGCTGGGAAATGGACGGTTAGAAGCCATGTGTTTCGACGGTGTAAGGAGGCTGTGCCACATCAGGGGGAAGTTGAGAAAAAAGGTTTGGATAAATACCTCAGACATTATACTGATTGGTCTACGAGACTATCAAGATAACAAAGCTGATGTAATCTTAAAGTATAATGCAGATGAAGCAAGAAGTCTGAAGGCGTATGGAGAACTTCCAGAACATGCGAAAATCAATGAAACAGACACATTTGGTCCTGGGGATGATGATGAAATCCAGTTTGATGATATTGGAGACGATGATGAAGACATTGATGATATCTAAGCTGAACTAAGCATGCTACATGCCAAGTTTTCTGAAAGTTTTGCATACTTGGAATCTTGACCTTCAGCTGTTAAGTAAAGCTTCTTTTAGCATGAGTATGATTTGTTAAAGCAAATTGATGTATTTTTATTTTTTAAAGTATTATATTTCTTTGAAAACCAAAGATGTTATCGTGAGTGACATGTTAACCCTTTGTTCTTATAGATGTAACTGAACTTAGGGCACAGCAGTGTGCACTGTTGAGACTGCCTTTCCATTTGTGACGCTTCGTTTCTGGCACATGAGTGCTTGTGTCATCAGTTCCTGTTGAGCATCCTGGGCTGAATATGCCCCAGTTCCAGCACATCTGCTTCAGGCCCTTATGCCTTGAGACTTCAGGCAGATTTCCACATTTGTAGTCAGAATGCAGCTGTTTTTGTATTTATGGAGCCATGCCATTTTATACTTCTCATGGTCTGTACATTTTAGCCTTTATGTTGTTGCCACCCATAAATAGGCATTTCACAGTGCAGTTTTTAAATTACATCAGTAGCAATTTTGAGTTTTAAAAATTAGCCATTGCAGAAATTAAACACCTAGGTGGTAATCATCTTGACTTTAGAAATACAGTAGTTGACAATGTTTATATGTAATTTTTACTTTCCTAAGGCATATGCAAGAATTGAGAATAAAAAGTGAAATAAATATGTTCTGATACTGGCATAGAGAAGATGGTTGATAATAGCATATAAAACATTCTTTTACTTTGAAAAGTAGGTTGTGTAAAAAGTCATTTTCAAAAAGTTAGCTACTGTATTGAGGCTTTGGATAATTTAATTGCTGTGTATAGATTAAAGTTAATTACATAATTGTATAAACAAAGTCTTCCTTAACCTAAGCGTAGGTTAAAAGGAGAGGAGCCAAAGCTTAATGCAAAGGCAGAGTCCAGAAGAGAAGCCCAGTGAAATATGTTGGCATAAAAACACTTTTCCTTTTAATATGTTGATTATCTCTCTGGTATGTAACAAAAATAAATGACTGGATGATTTTTAGTTCATCATGAGAGAGGCTGTTTCTTTAAATTAGACTCTGTCGCTTAAGATGAATTTACTGTTCGCTCATTTAAGTGATGCTGTTGTCGGTGGTGCAGTTTCACCCGTGCTGCTTGGGAAGTGAGTGTAAACCTCGTTGGTCAGCCCTCGGATGCCTTCTTAGAGTAGTTCCTTTCTCAGGCTTTGTTCCTTTAAATGGTGACTGGACATGAAAATAACAGTATTCACCTTTTTCTTACTTCCCTTTAGCCCATAATGATGTAGCTTTAGAAAATTCCCCAGTCAGAAAGAAAGAAAAACAAATTCAGTTTTCCTGGTCAATGATGGGTGGATCTCTTCAGATGGGTATGCAGGTCTTCTAAAGGCTAATTTTGTAAAATGAAGCTAGACATGGTGCCGGACTAGAGGCCTTGTCTTTCTCCCCAGGACAGTGTGTCCTCTAGAAAGAGGACACGTTCCTGGAGCTTTACATTGTTCTACACAGCACACCTAAATATACTGTTGGCTGACATTTGTCCCATTACCACTGTAAATTGTTAATACAGAAGAAGCGTGATCGTGGGCCAGCTGGCCCTGTAGATCGCCAGCCAGATCTTATTCTAGCTTCAGGGTTTCTCACCCTCAGCGCCAGTATTGAGCCAAAAACAATTCATGTAGATCATGTCCTCGGATGTGTTATAATAGCTATCATTATTTATTCCAGGTTAGCCTTGAAACAGCCATGCCCCTGCCTTAGTGCCACCCTGCTCTGCTCACATTATGATTTAAAATAGCTCAAACATGAACACTGCCCTTAGTCAGCAACTTTTTATTCTTTTGTTACATTTTGCTCCTAAGACTTCAAATTTTATTCACATCCATTTGGAAGTACCTGGTTTTCTACCTCCCGTTAGATTGCTCTTTCTCTTCATGAAAATACTGGGGTTTGTGATGTCATTATAAGCACTAATGGGACATACAAAATTGAATCTTGAAAGTTGTGTTTTACTCAGAGCCACTTGCCAGAGTTAACTGGAGAGCCTTACACAGGCATCTAGCTGCTGCTGAATGTACAAAATCCTCAAAGTGCCATGCGCAGAAAGACCAGAGCCTTCCATCATTCTCGGGCAGGCTAAACTGCTGTCTGCATCATCAACATTGGCCTGGGGTCATGGTCTCAGCTGCTGCCATTCTTCAAATGATCACTATGATGTAACTTTTATAGATGTTTGTGCTTGTGGTCTGTAGAATTGCCACATTGCTACTGTTTTTCTTCTGGCTCTCTCTAGTTTGTTAGCACCGGTTTCTTCCCTCCTGTGGAGATGGAAACTGCTTGGTGAGGTAGGTTTCCCTTCCAAAGTTTGAGCTATTGAAGACTAGTAAGTGCGGGCATTCTGGTAATGCATGTGTTAACTTTTGCAGTGTGTCCTCCACGTAGCCCAGGGGACGCTAGAATGGGAAGGTTGTGTTCAGTGACTCTGGAAAAGCTGACATCACGGCCTCGTGCCAGTGCACCTTGTGCTCTCTAGGGTTAGCAGATGATGGCCACTGACTGGTTCTTGGTTTCAGCCATTTGAGTCATCTCCTCCTCCTCCTCCTTCCTTCTTCGTTGGCAATTCTTGTGAATCTTTTCAAAGAACCAGCTTTTAGACATGCTGTTTTTTTATTCTCAGCTTCATTTATTTGCACTCTTACCTTTACTGTTCCTCTTGCTGTACATGTAGTTTTCTCTTACATGCCTTAAAGTACTCCACTAATATGGTTTTGGGCGTGCGCCACCACCGCCTGGCAAGATTTCATTCTTCATGCAGGCATTTACAGCTATAAATTCCCCTTAAAGGACTTCACTTTTAATGTGATGAGGAGCCCTGTGCTCTGTTCCTCCCTGGTATCCCTTACCCTGTCCTCTTTTGTCACTGCTGTGTCAATTGGCACTGCTACACGAAGGTTTCTCACAGGAATGGAAAAGTCACTACAACAAAAGCACCTCCCCTTCCAATCCACGCTAGGTCAAAAATACGGCCCAGCACCAAAGTTAATGCATATACTGGGCAGGGAGAAACTGAAGTCTGAATCTTTGTTTAAAGGCATTACTGTATACCAGGCTGACAAACAAGAATAGATTGGGGAGCGATTGTTCCAGACACTGGACATAAGCTGCTGATCAACACAGATAGAAAGACCCAGAACTCCTGAGTTACGAGCTGATAAAAGTGCTACAAACAGATGGAACATTTTTAATTTTGCAATTTTCAAGCGTACAAAGCGTGGGAAAGACCCACAATATTTTTATCACTCAGCCCAACAATGACTGACACGTGGCCAAACTGTAACTCCCATACTTCAGAACTGCTTGAAGGCACAGTAAATGCTTTGACTTTTGCTCCCTCTGATTGTTAGTTAAAACAAAGCAAAACAAAAACCTAAAGCAGAGCCCTTAATTTTTCCAGCCTTGGCATGGTGAGAAGAGCTTTTGTTCTCAGTAGGCTAGCCTCCCGTGAAGAGCCTGGGGTGGCCTGCTGCTTGCTCACCAGCCCTGGAAGGAGCCTCTATAAGGGCCTGAGTGGACCGCACTCCCTTGTTAGTGCCACAACGTGATTCTGGCTCTCAGAAATGAATGCTGAAGACAAATCTCTCCAGACGCATACACACATGTGTGATACGTACACAGCCTCGCACTCCATCCACCATGGTGAGCGTGTCCTTTGTTTAAACGGGAAGAATTTCAGTGTGACCATGGACTGTCACTGTTTGCTTCTCTGTGAGCCAGCTGTCCCCAGCTACTCCCCCTGAACACACGGTTCCCATCTCAGCGTTTGCACTGGCTAGCAGGTCTACTCTCGGACCTAAGTATCTGTCCATAATGTCTAGGCCCATATCTGTTTCCTTTTGCCAGGCTGGTATTCTTTTAAATAAAAGTATCCTGTTCAGTGAAGAAGGTTGAGGAGGAATGTTAGGCCACGCAGGAGGATGGGCTCCCTTGATCTTAATATTTGAAGGAATTAAAAAAAAAAAAAAGTTAAAGGGTGGAAACGTGGCAGGAAATATTCCAAAATACTAGCCACATGACCAAGGGTGTTAGGATTAGGGATATCATTTTTAGTCATTTCTTTATAAAAGATGCAATATTCCATACTTTCTATCTTTAACTTATTCATGGAGGAGGTGCCTGGAGAGCTCAGAGGACAGCTCAGGAGCCCCTTCTCCCACCCTGTGGGCTCCACCAATCCAACTGACTTGCCATTCTCAGCAGCAATCTCCTTTACCCACTGAGCCACCTCACCACCCAAAGTATTTAAACGGGAAAAAAAAAAAGACAAAACACAGAAATTCTCCAAAACCACAACACTAGAAATCGTAAATGAGATTAAAATGTTACAGAATCACTTTAAAGATTTAAGAGCTAGGCCTGGAGAGCTGGCTCAGTAGTTCGCTCTTCCAGAGGACCAAGGATCCATTCCCAGTGCCCAAATGTCAGCTCACTCTACTCCCTGGGGATCCAGCACCGTCTTTTGGCCTCTATGGGCACTGCACAGACACACACACACATGTGATATATAGATGTAAGCACAGGCAAGACACACAACACACTTAAAAACTAGATAAAACATTTAACAAAAAGCCCCCAAACTTAGCAGTCAGACTTGTTCAAAAGTCTGTCACAGGCCCTTGGTGTAACTCAGTGTTACTATGCTTGCTCACCACGTTCGAGGTCCTAGGTCCACCCCCAGTTCTGAACGTGCCCGCGGATGCTGCTGTGAAATAGTGTAGCTCCCAAAACCATGGTTGAAATGCAGCTGTGTAAGTTTTAGGTTTTTTTTTTTCTAAATCAGATAATATATGTTTACTTCAGAAAATCTGGAGAACACAGAAAAGCACATAGGATGAACTACGTATCGCCCCTGCTTTGAGGCTTCCTGAGGCAGCCACAGGAGGGGTAGGTAGCCTCCTGTTATTGTGGGCCGAGGTGTTAACTGACAGCCTCGAGCTGTCACCCCAAGAGTTTTACAACAGCACACCCCAGAAGCCACCCCCTAGAACACACCCGTTCTGCCTGGTGGGAAATGCCCCAATTGACAAGAATCCCCATTGGCAGCTTTAGGTCTGTCCTTTTCTCCTCCATCCTACCCTTGGGTTTAGACATCTAACAGGAAACTGCACTTATCCACCGCACTGAAGACATCATACTGAATGGGCACTGTGATTATGAAGGTAGAGCCTGGGCAAGGTGACCGCATCCCCAGCATGAGAGACAACCCAAGAGATGAGCACTTGCGAAGCTGCGGAAGTACAGTGGCCAGGAGACAGCCGGGCCATTCTCTCCAAGGGAAAAGGCGAGTTTGCGATTCTTACTTTCTTTCTAACAAAAATAGACACACATGGACTTGGTGAGCCACTTAAGGTCCTGAAGTAGCCCTTCCCCACCTAGCAAACCCTCTCTAGTCCATAGAACAGAACACTGCCGGCTCTGGCTGGGGCTTGGAGTACTAATGGAAGCCAGGCCCGAGAGATCCAGGAAGCCCCGTGGTGTCGCAGACGTCACTGACGGGGAAAGCTGCGCCGTGGCAAGTCAACCTGGGAGAGCTATAAGCCTTTGGATGTCTAGGCAATCCCGTTTGCAGATAATTTGATTCCTTCTGAGAGCTTATCTTCCGGCATGATAATGGGCTTCATTAGAGGAAGAAGGCTTGATCACAGAGCACCAAGTGACCATGCACGCAGGATTGCCCATTATGAGCTGGGATTTCTCAGAACCACCCAAGTCATTAAACGGAGTACACCAGCATCAGTCACGGGATGCCTCTGACAAAACCAAGCCAGGTCAGAGACCACGTGTAAGATGCCAGAGCCTGAGTGCTCAGGGCTCCCCCGTGGGTTGTTTTTTTTATTCTTTTAACTTTATTGATTCTTTGTGAATTTCACATTATGAATTCGATCCCATTTATCTCCCTGTCCCCTTGCATCTACCCTCTGCCCTTGCAACCCTCCCCCCCCCCAAAACAAAACACAATTTAAAAGAAAGATTAAATACCAAACCAAACAAGGGAGAAAGAGAGGAGAGAGAAGAATCTTTTCATGGAAGCTGTAGTGTGGTCTGTTGAGCACACAGTTTACCCTTTAGTTCATTCATCTTGCAAGTGTTCATTGCTATGAGTCATTGGTCTGGCTGGAGGCTTCTGCTTTCTGCCACACCACCGGTAATGGGCTTTCTCTGGCACTCCTCTTGGATATCCTGTTGTGTCCTGTGCCGTGGAGGTCCTGCTGTCTTGGAAGTGTAAGTTTGGTCCCTTCACATGCTCCAACAGTTTTCAGATAGGCTAACGTTGCGGGGTGCTAACTGCTAGCCCTGGTTCTGGGCCTGGGTGGTAGCTGGGTTGGTCAGCCCACTAGCTTTCCCTCCTGGTCACTCTCCAGATGAGCTTTCCAGCGCTGCTTCCGCCGGCTCCCCCACCCAGTGCGACTTGCAGCAAGGAGCAGGGCCAGTTCTCCGGCTTGTAGGCCCTCAGGGCTGGTTCGCCTGCACTCACAGCACCAGGTGTCTTGCCCAGGCCAGGGGCAGGGCCCTCTCTCCTGATTGCTGTGGAGGGTGTTTGAAGATGGGGGGGGAGGGTCTGCTCTCACACCCTCAAGGCTAGCTCACCTGTGTCCCCCCCACAACAGAGTCAGCTTTAGTGTGCTACCCAAGCGGAGTGCAGGGCCCACTCTCTTGCGTGCTGCAATTGGTGAGGAGCAGGACTAGCTCTCCCATTTTCTTGACCCCCGGGGCCAGCTCTGCCACCTCCCACAGGTAGCAAGGGCTTTGTAAAGGTGGGAGGGCAATCTTTCCCTCACCTCTGCAATCACAAGGCGGATAGAGAGGGGCAGGGACAGCTCTCCTGCCCTCCTGCCCTCAGGGCTGGTTCACCTGCATTCTGACAATAGGCTCAGCTCCAGTGTGCTGCCCGGATGGGGTGCAGAGCCAGTTCTTAAGCACTTCAGGTGCTGAGGGTCAGGGCTCACTCTTCCATTCTCTCATGACTCCGGAGCCACCTCTGTATTTGTAGTGCTGTCCCTCACATCTGTCACAACCTATACGGGAATCAATGCAATTAGAAGAGAGAACTATAGCAGAGATAAAGACTATGCATGGGCTCAATAATGTTTCTATTACCAAAACCGACTTAGCCATTTACTAATGTCTAACCTGTCATCTCACCAGAGGCCAAGTTGGATGACACTCTACCTTGAGGTCAAC
Source organism: Dicrostonyx torquatus (assembly GCA_028555095.1). Taxonomy (NCBI): domain Eukaryota; kingdom Metazoa; phylum Chordata; class Mammalia; order Rodentia; family Cricetidae; genus Dicrostonyx; species Dicrostonyx torquatus. The sequence continues at coordinate 4,090,568 of JAQHUG010000065.1, forward strand.
CCTTCACCTGATGGAAAGAAAACTAGGCATGGCCCTTTCCATTCTAGAAGGGCCAGTAGTTAAGCTTTGTAGGGAAAAGTCCTGTTTTGGGTATAGAATGACCTCTTGGAGCCTCAGTTAGCACCACCCTCTGGGGACTTACAGAATGTTTACTTGCATAAGTTCCCAAAGAGCATAGTACCCAGCCTGAACCCATTCCACAGAAAAGTCGACATGAGTGTGGGCAATCCACTCACACCGTGCCATTTAGAGCACCGTCTCAAAGTTCCCGACTTTACACAATGTTGCTATGGTCACACCATTATGGACACACTGCCCTAGAAATGCTGCCATCCTTAAAAACACAGTATAAAGACTAAATCAGAGACCTTTATATAGTTGCTGTCTGTCCCCTATAAGAAGTATACATTCCCGATGCCTAAGGGGTGTGTGTTCATCATTATAACAAGATATCAAAAACCGTAAAACGTATGAAGAAAAGATGCTTATTTAGTTAGCAGTTCGGGAGGCTGAAAGTCCAAAAGGTGTGGCACAGATGTTATGAGGAACTCGTGGCAGGTGACATCATGGTGGGAACACATGTGAGAGGTATCACATGGAAGGAAAAGAAGCCAGGGCATGAAGGAGGTCCCACAAAGACTACATTAATCCCATCTAATATCCTGCTAGACAGCCCCACTACCTCTCACACCACCACGCTGAGGACTAAGTTTCCATCACAAGAATACTAGAGGGGCATCCCTCAACTATGTTCAAGCAATAGTAAGTTCGAAGAAAGATGGCTCCGCTTGCCACCACCGCCACTGACACACAGGGATCTCCTTCCAGGGACTCTGCGCTCGCAAAGATTAAGGTTCCTGATATTAAAGGATAAAGTGTTTTGTGAAGACATGTACCAAGAGCTCCAGTGATCCAAATGCTAGGGCACTTTGAACTCCTTGTGCTCCCAGGCCAGCAGGTAAGAACAGCCACCACTCCCGTGGGCGGAGATCTGGCCCTAAGCAGCAGGATGAGGTAACAATGTTCATTTCAGGCTTGCACACGAGAGCTGATAGAGTTCATGCAACCCACTGGCTCTTAGGAACGCTCACCCAGCTGAAAGGGAATGCATTTTATGGCAACCCAGGTCTGAACTGGGCACAGTTATCAGGAGCCTGTACCCCGAAGTCAGATATCAAGACCTTACTTTGGGATAAGAAGCCCACAGTTCACTGAGTAGGTGGAGGACAGGATCTGTGTAGCACTGGATGGGCTAAGGAATGATGGGGGAGGGGGTCTGGTGTAGGAGGGTTCTTCTGTATTTAGGTTACTCTCATTGGTTGAATAAAGGAATGCCTGGCCTATAGAATAGGTCCAAGCCCTTAGGTGGGCGGAGTAGACAGAACGGAAGGCTGGAGAGAAGGAATTTCGCCAGACGCCATGATCCTCCGGCCCAGATGAATGAAGGTTAGAATCTTTGATAAATCACCACCTCGTGGTGACACACAGATTTGCAAATATGGGTTAGACTAATATGTATAAGAGGTTAAAACTAATGGGCCAGGCAGTATTGAAATAAATCCAGTTTGTGAGTAATTATTTCAGGTACAAGCAACTGGCAGCTGGGGGCTAGGAGCTGGATGGCAGCGGGACACACAACTCACACTTCTTACTACAGGGGTCCTTCTGTATATGTGTTGCTTTTATTGGCTAATGAATAAAGCTGTTTCAGCCAAGGCTTATCGGAGTAAAGCTAGGCGGGAAATCCTAACAGAGATATAGAGAGAGAGTAGGTGGAGTCAGGGAGATGCTATACAGCTGCCAAGGGAGAAAGACGCCTCAGGAACCTTACTGGTAGGCCACAGCCTCGTGGTGATACATAGATTAATAGAAATGGGTTATTTTAAGATATAAGAGCTAGCTAGGAATATGATTGAGCCGTTGACCAAACAGTGTTGTAATTAATATAGTTTCTGTGTGATCATTTGGGTCTGGGTGGCTGGAAAATGTTCAAGGTGTCTCCATTTACAGAGGTAGCCTTGGAAAAGCCTTCTTCAGAATAGGACTTGCAGCCTCAGAGGCTCACCAGCTGTCGGCACCGGGGCTGTGCCTTCCCCAGGCAACACTGGCTACACTATTCCCCAACCCTCTTTGATTTCTAGTCTTACATGATTTCATGAATTCTTATTAGAATCCATTTTTGATTAGTGGCATGGATATGAGTGACTTAATCAGCTGGCCACCAACCAATTCGTAAGTGTTTAAACCGAGACCAAACAAGAAAATGCCATCCCAATTAAGGGTAACCATGTGGAAATCTAAGGTTTTAAAGCTATACTTTGTTGATATAGGTAGCTACTTAATATTCTATCAGAACAGAAATGAAAAGATTAGTGAAATGGAGATTTTATGCAAAAATATGCTAATGTGTTCCAACTTACAGTTGATTAAAAATAAAAACCAATGACAGTGGAAACTAATCAGTGATAAAAAATGAGGTAAATGGAGTCTAACTTAATGTTTATATCCACTATGTAATATAAATATTATTTTATAGATAAAGCTCACGAAGCTGAGAGATTAAATAATCTACCCCAAACCTTAGTAATTAGTGGACATGAAATCAAAGCTATGTGTGCCTGGCACTGTCCAAAGACTGGATTGTTACCCTCTGTGGATAAACTAAGCATTAACCTCCCCTGGAACTCCTCAAAACAGATAGCATGCCACCAATGATAACATGACTGTTGATTTATTGTTTCGTTGTATTACCCTGCATACTGTTCCCTGTGGGAGGCTTAGCCTATGTCCTTTTCTACAGGAAGTAAACTGAAGACTAGAAAGGCATAGTTTCCATAATTATCCATGAGAACTACAATCAGAGAACTCCACACCACTGCACAGCCAGTGTGAAAAGAATATGAAGAACCACTCTCAAATTCAAAAGTTCCCCAAGATTCAAGGGACTCATGAAATTCTGACAGATATTCTCATGGTTACGGGGCATCACAGTGAAAAACTACAGATTAGTAACCACCAGACAGTGTATGGGCCACGAGAGTTGGCCTGGGGAGCTACCAGTGATGCTGTGGACCCAGCTTATCTGCCCCTAAACAGTGCATGGCAGCATTCACTGAACACTGCCAACCAAGGGAGCTCACCATCCTGCAAGTCCAGAGCGTGACCTGTGACTTGGGCACAGAGATTTGGTCGACTGCCCACATGGTTGACTTTCAGTTTTCAGTCCTTCCAGAAGCTGAGTTGAAACCACCACGTTGCTGTCTACTGCTACCAAAGGTATCCAGGTAAGCAAATGCCATGGGGAATTTCAAAGGCCCATTTCCTGGGAGCAAAGGACAAAGGTCAGACTGATTCTTCACCATGTAAATTGCCCATGTCATGGTGGAAACAACCATTCCTTTATTTTTTTTTTTTTTTGGTTCTAGTCCAGGTTCTTCTTGTTGCAGTTGTTTAGCCTATAGACTGTAGGTCCTTTTCTCATTTATAAATATTTACATGTATTTATTAGTTTTATGTGTAGGGTGTTTTGCCTTAATGTATGCCTGTAGGCCTTAGCCAGAGTTGGTTGCTTCAACATTGCAAATGAGACTTTGGGTGATTGCTCAGGCAGCCAGTTGTCTCTGTCTTTTACTGTACATTTTAGAAGCTGCTTGATTGCACTTTCTGCCTACTTAAGTAATATTATCTCCCTTCTCGGGGCTTCAGTGGGGTTGAAGATTATAGTTGTAGTTATCATTCTCTTATGATCTAGCCAAGCCATTTCCAATACAAGACTTAGATTCCTTAGGATAAAATGTTCATTAAAGCATTTACATATGTTCCTTGCTTAATATTGTTTATGCTGGTTATAATTCTAACTTTATACTTGATATCTGTTCCTAGTGTATATAGCTTTGTATTGGGTTTGAAACTCTCTTATTTAAACAAAAGGGGGAGGTGCTGTGGGAGATCCTTTAGCCAATAGCCTTTAAGATACCAGCCCACTTGTAAAATTTTAAATACATAGCTGTGGTTCCTATTCCACTGAGAGTTAAGTAGTTCAGCTCAGTTGATTAAAAAAGAATTCTATGGGGGCTGGAGGGAAGATGGCTCAGTAGTTAAAAGCACCAAACACTTCCAAAAGACCTGGTTGTGAAAAGTCCTAAGTTATTAAAAAATTTTAAATGTTATATTTTGTAGTCTTTGAAAGATTTGAAGAATACCTATCTATCCAAATATATCTTTCTATATATAGAATACCTAACTAAAAGGACTATACGCTTGACTAATACAGATGATTATTTATTAATCTAAATTTTTAATTATACATTATATTTTTAAATGAGGTGCATAAACACAATACCTTAATCAAGATCAGAACTATACATATAACAAAATTGACCTAGAATTTGTATCAATAAACCAGGATCCATACCAATGTAAAACTCTATAGCATATCCTTCTTTAAATGTAAAGAAAGCAAAACACTATACTCATAAAACTAATTGTAGTAGCAGGTTGTTTGTTTGTTGGCCATCCAGACTCCCAAAATAACCACACAGAAAGTGTACTAATTAAATCACTGCTTGTCCAATTACTATAGTATATTTCTAGTAAGCTCTTATATATTAAATTAATCCATTTTAATATTTTATATTTTACCATGAGGCTTGCAGCCTACTGGCAAGGTTTTAGCTGGCGGCTCGCATCTTTCCCTTCTGGTGGCTACGTGGTGTTTTGCTTACATGTATGTCTGTGCACCATATGTGTGCTGCTGTCTAAGGAGGCCAAAAGAGGACATCAGATACCTGAGGCCTGAGTGACAGCCAATAGTGAGCCTTCATGGAGATGCTGGTCCAGGTCTTCTGGAAGTGTTCGGTGCTTTAAACTACTGAGCCATCTTCCCTCCAGCCCCCGTAGAATTCTTTTTTAATCAACTGAGCTGAACTACTTAACTCTCAGTGGAATAGGAACCACAGCTATGTATTTAAAATGTTCTGTGCTTCCCCCAATGAGGTCCTTGTTCCTCGGAAAGGCAAGACCATGCATGTAGTGTTTCCTGCTGCAGGCACGGGGTGACAGCATTTGGTAAACTTGAAACACTAATGCAGAGTGGTTAAAAGTGCCATTCTGGAGTCCAGGAGACCTGGAGCCCCTCTACCATCTGTCAGCAGTGTAACATCAAGTATGAAGGTCTGTTTCCTCTGTTGTATCTTCAGCGCTTGTATAACAACCCTGGCTGTCCTGAAACTCTCTTTATAGACCAGGCTGGTCTCAAACTCACAGAAACCTGCCTGCCTCTGCCTCCTGAGTGGGATTAAAGGTATGCATCACACCACCTGGCCTAAATCGTAATAATAGAAATATTACTTTGTTGTATGATATCAGTTCTGGAGGATAATTCTGCTTTTAGAATATTCCCTTGGCTCTTTGGTTGTGTATCTTTAAGAGCATCCAATCTTCCTTCCTTTACTGCCTGTGTAGTGAGGTGCAGTACTCCAAAGGAGATGCTCCTCCATCTTGAGAGTACCACCAACTTCCAGGTCCTGTGCAGATTATACAGCCCAAGAATCTCCTCTCTCTTTTTCTATCTGGGAACACTACTGCTGTTTATCTCTGATTCACAGCACTGGGGAGACCTTAGAAGTCCATGACCAGCTTGGCTCCTCTTCCTCCCAGTCCTGGAAAATTGCCTTGTTAGAGGCTTCCAGGCCCTTCTGCAGCAGGTTTGTGTGAAGGACCCTGTGCATGTCAGGACCCTGTGTCTTTTTTTCTGCAGCAACATACATTACATACACGTGAGTGTACAGCATGTCTGGTCCCTGTGTCTTTTCTCAGCAATCTCATTACATACATGTGGGTGTACATACATGGACAATACATACATGTAGATGTGCAGCATGTCTGGGCCCTATGTCTTTTCTCAGCCATCCTATTACATGTGTTTGGAATATGAATCTTTATGACTTCATCTTTCTGAAGAAAATCCAGTCTGTAGTTCACTGGAATTAATCTTTATTTCTATATGTTTTTTTTAATCGTCTTTGTTTATGTTCAGAATTTTGGAGCATAAGACAGACACTTCTTTGCTTTAAATATTTTGTTGACTATTTCCTTCTTTTGATCACCTAATATTTTAGTTCTAACTCACAGCTACTGTTTCCAGGTTGGCTGAGGCAGTTTAGCTGGTCTGAGACTCCCTGAAACCATAAAGCAAAATGTTATGTATCTGCAAACATGCACATTTTCCAGTAATACTTGTTTTCAAAGAAAGCCATGAGCCACGTGTTTAATGATTATATAAAAACAAGCTAGCCAGGATTATGTAGTAAGACGCTGTCAAAAAATTTAAAAAGTAGATATATAAATGATAAATAGCATTGAACAAAACAGCAATATGATATTGATTTCAGAATTTTAAATCTGATCTTGAATTTTAGAGATTTTAGGAAAGTTTTAAGCCCCCAGTGCCTTTGATCTGAGGGCTGGGAGAGGCACAAGGGACTGAAGCCTCTGATTTTCACATAGGTTTCCTGTTACCTGGCAAACACTCATCACTTTCAGGCAAATCCAGATCAGGGAGGAAAGGAAAGAATTCATACACATTCAGAACAGACACTGAGAGCAATGGAGTATGAGTTACTTTGCCTTTGTTCGCTGTGGCTTCTCAAGAGAGATCTCTCTGGGAGAGCAATTGGAATTTCAATAAGAAAAGGGAGAGAAAATATTCTCTTTCTTCCCTGCAAAGGAAACAGAGGTTAAATAGACATGTGGGCAAAAACCAAAACAGTGTCACTATGTTAAATGGGCAGCAATGTCTGTAATAGCTGCACTTGGAGTTCTGTAAACACATGAGTCCAGGGTCAAGTAGCCTGAGGCCTTTCGGAAAGAGAGCATTTCATGGATCCTTAGCAGGGGCCTCCAGAATGTCAAAATGGTGACAGCTGTGAATGATGAAACACAGTTGTGTTGAGGGTGAAGCCAACATGGCAAATCTCTAGACTCATGAAGATCATGTCTGAACTTCATAACACTGAAGGGTGGATGTCCAGAGCACTGTTATCCCTCTGCTTTGCCCTTAGTGGCAAAGCAAATTGAGTGAGAAATTTGCTTGGGTTGCTGGAGGAATCCTTGCAGGACTTACGATCTAATCAGGTAGCAATCGGTTGATAGTTCTGCTTGCCGTCCCATGCTGGTGATTACTAGATGCTAGTTGTGGACAGGAGCTGTTAAGTGGATCCTCTTTTAAACCTTCTCTGACAGTATCTGGGAATTCGAGGACCCTCTGAAGATGGGTGCTATAGAGAACAACCACCCCAACCTCTTTTCTGTGCTGGAGGTGCTGAAATTAACTATCAGGCATCACAAACCTCCCTGAGGTTACCCAGCTCCTTAGAGAGGTTCCAGAGTCTTCAGGGACCCTAGTACTGAGCCAAGTTTGAGCTAGGCATAAGAAAGTTTTCTACTCCCCAACTGTGTTTCCGCTTTTGAGTCCCTCACTGTCCGCTGTCTTTGGCAATGACTAATCTGTCTTCCATTCCTAAAATCTAGTCATTTTAAACATGTTAGGTAAGTGGAAATATATAATGAAAAATGTTTTGGAGTTGGCTCTTCTTCATTCAGTGTAATATCATGGAGTCATCCAAGTGACTTTGTTTATGCATAGAACTCCCTGGTGTAAATATACCATAGTTTATTTAACTATTCACACATCCAGCTTTCTGACTCTGAAAGAAAGAATGCTATGCATATACTCATATTTATTTGTGAATCTGTAAGCACAAGTTGCTATTCTTTCAAAATAAATGCCCAAGAGTATGATCATGAGGCCACAAGCTTTAATTTTATAGACAGTTATCAAAATATTTTTCAGTATGACTGGGGCATTTTGTATTTCTGCCCGCAGTTGACCCAACTCCAGCATCCTTTTGGGATTTCCACTACTCGTTATTCTAGCTGTTCCAGTAGGTGTGTAATGACATGTAACTGTGGTTTTAATTTTTATTATGGCTAATGAGACTGAATGTCTTTCAAATGCTGCTTTTCCTTTGGAGATCTGTCCTCACCAGTGAAATGCTTTTCCTAATTTGGTTGTTCTTTTACTGTTTATATATACTAGCTTGTTGGGGTTTCTGTCCCTCCTGGTACCCGACAGCCGGCAAGCCCCAAAGAAAATCACACAGAGGTCTCCATTAGGTTATAAACTGATTGGCCCATTAGCTCAGGCTTCTTACTAGCTCTTATAATTTATATTAACCCATTGTTCTTATCTATGTTAGCCACACGGCTTGGTATCTTTTCTCGGTGGGGCAGGGACACCTCCTGCCTCTTCGGTGATCTGCGCAGGAGTGCTGAGGGAGCTTTCTGCTTCCCAGAATTCTCCTGTTCTCACCTCTACTTCCTGTCTGGTTTTCCCGCCTATACTCCCTGCCTGGCCAATCAGCATTTATTTAAAACATGATTGACAGAATACAGACAATTCTCCCGCACCACTTGATGCTCGTAGTCTGTTGTTCACACGAACTATCTCAGTAATTGCCTATTAATGGGAACACACAGTATTTGTCTGTTTATGATTGGCTTGTATTGCCTAATGTAATGTCCCAAGATTCAGACATGCTGTAGCACATACCAGAGTTTCCTTCTTTTTACTACTAAATGATATTGCATTGCAGGCATGCTTTATATCTTGCTTCCTCTTTCGTAGATGGGTGACTGGGGCAGTCAGTCTGTTGCCTCTTATGAATTCGGATGTTGTGCTTGTGAGTGTAAAACCCCTCTTTGTGAGCCTCTTTGAGTCTTCCAAATCTGTCCAGAAGGAGAATCTCTGGACTACACAGTGCTGTGGTTTCTATAACCACCCTCCCCAGGCCCATGTGTTAAAAGCTTGCTTCTCTATTGAGAGGGTATCTCAGTCACCTTTTTCTTGCTTTGATACAACACCAGGACGAAGGCAACTTAAAGACAAAAGTGTATTTTTGGCTTGTGGTTCCAGAGGACTGGAGTCCATGATAGCAGGGAAATGTGACGGCAGGAAGCAGGCATGGTGGCAGAAGGCTGTGGACTCACACCTTGAACCACAGGCACAAAGTAGAGAGAGCAAACGGAGAATGGGGAGAGGCTTTAACTGCAAAGCCTGATCCCAGGGATGTGCTCCCTATAGCAAGACTACACCACCTAAACCTCCCCACTGGGGACCAAGTGTTCAAATGCCCAAGGCTGGGAGCAGGGTGCATTTCTCATCCAAACACCACATAGGGGACAGGTCCCTTAGGAGACAGGCCTGGTGGACGTTCTGGGCGCTGGGACCTCTGCCTCTTCCTCTTCACTTTCGCTTCCTGGCTATGAGGTCCCACTATGAAACACACCCACCAGAGGTTCCTGCCATTCTAAGTTCTGTGCCATTTTACATTCCTAAAGTATTCTCCTCTTTTCAGCTCAAGCTACTTTCTGAGTTTATTGTTGTTTGTTTCGATAATGCACCCCTAATGGGCATGGTGTGGTATAGCTTAGCATTTTAAGTGGCATTTCCCAAATGTCTTTTTGAGTCATTGAGCATGTCTTCATATTTTTGTCGGTCATTTGGACATCTTTTGATAACTGTCTATTCAAGTCCTTTGCCCAATTTTATTGGATTCTTTCTTTTTCTGATGTTGAGTTTTAAGAGTTCTCTACATATTTTGAACATCAACTCCTATCAGGTATATTATTTATAAATGTCTGTTATTTTGTGTCTTTCTTTTTTTACCATGCCTGTATTAATTTTGATGTACAAAATGTTAAAAATTATAAATTATATAAAGTATAATTATATAAATTATAGTAATTATAATATATAATTACATAAAATATAATTTTCCCATTTTTTTCTTTTAATTCCTGTGCCCTTTCTATTGAATATAAGAAATCATTGCAAAAGAACATGGTCAACAGACAAAACGACAGTCTATAGAATGGGAAAAGATCTTCACCAACCCCACATCAGACAGAGATCTGATCTTTAAAATATACAAAGAACTCAAGAAACTGATCATCAAAATAACAAATAATCCAATTTAAAAAAATGGAGTACTAACCTAAACAGAGAACTCTTAACAGAGTAATCTAAAATGGCTGAAAGACACTTAAGGAAATGCTCAACATCCTTAGTCATCAGAGAAATGCAAATCAAAACAACTCTGAGATTCCATCTTACACCTGTAAGAATGGCCAAGATCAAAAATACTGATGACAACTTATGCTGGAGAGAATGTGAGGTAAAGGGAACACTTCTGCATTGCTGGTGGGAATGCAAGCTGGTACAGCCCCTTTGGATGTCAGTATGGCGATTTCTCAGAAAATTAGGAAACAACCTTCCTCAAGACCCAGCCAATACCACTTTTAGGTATATATCCAAAGGATGCTCAATTGTGCCACAAAGACACATGCTCAACTATGTTCATAGCAGCTTTGTTTGTCATAGCCAGAAATTGGAAACAACCTAAATGCCCCTTGACTGAAGAATGGATAAGGAAAATGTGGTACATTTACACAATGTGTGTATGTGTGTTGAGACAGGATCTCATTATGGAGCCCAGACTAGCCTCAAACTTGGAATCCTCCTGCCTCAAGCAGCCAAGTACTGGAGTTACACAGATGCATCACCATGTCGGGCTTCATTCCTTTGGAGACTGTTATGGATGGAGCTGCTCTGTAAATTTCATCAACGATTGCTTGACATTAGCAGGTAGAAATGTAACTGATTTCTGTGGATTTTCTTCGTATCCTAAGATTTTAAAGGAGTCACCATTATGTTGGCTTATGGGGGTTTCATCATTTGTGTGCAGAGATACTTGCTTCTTCCTTCCTAATTTAGAGCCTTTTATTTCTTTTTCTTACTTAATTAGTCTGCCTAGAGCTTTAAGTGCTCTACTAAACAGAATGCCAATGGAAGAAGAGACGCCAGTCTGACACTCCTGAATGGATTTGTAGTTTCTCACATGAGTCTTTTATTATGTCAAGATAATCCCCTAATCCTAGCACATTGGGTGTTTTTTTTAAATATCATTATAGAAAATATTTGTCAGTCTTGCCCCAATTGAAATGATCATAAAGTTGTTCTTTATTCTATTGATATCTGAGAAATATATGTTTATAACATTGGTTCTAATATTTTTTTTTGAGGATTTCACACATGAGTACAGTATTTATACAATATTGACCCACACTCTCCCTCTTTAGCACCTGCCCTGTTCCCTCTCCTTGTCAAAAATGGCATGGTCTATTAATTATTTAATAATTAATCCTTTAATTAATTATTCTTATTATTGCTCTTTATATATGTATATATACATACATACAATCCTACTTAATACATTTAGTGTTGTGTGTGTGTGCATTCCTGAAACAAATTCCACCTAATCACTGTTTAATCCTTATGATATACTACAGCATTTGACTTGCTAGCATCTTGTTGATTTTTTTTTCCTTCTTGGATTTAGTTTGTATTGTAGTTTTGGGAAAAAGAAGAGATGGGACTGATGGAGTCTACCTTTATCTGCCTAAGAATCTGTATGTTTCAGAGAAATAAGACCAATGGGACACACACACACACACACACACACAGATAGGAGGGGACTGATTCTGGAGATTGGCTCATCTGATTATGGACCTACAAACTAGAGATCCAAGAAGGCTCATAGTGCAGGATAATTCAGTATGAGACAAAGTTCTGAGAACCAGAGAAAATGATGTTTCTTCCCTAAGACAAATGTTTTAAAAACCATTTGTTTGTTCCTGGCTTCTCAGCTCCGAAATAATCACACAGAAACTGTATTATTTAAAACATTGCTTGGCCCATTAGCTCTAGCTTCTTATTGGCTAACTCTTATATCTTAATTTAACCCATTTCT
>JAQHUG010000065.1:4103016-4142826 GCA_028555095.1 Dicrostonyx torquatus
GCCTCGGATGTTTTGCCATCTCTAAGGGCATCTTCAATCATTCTGACACATAAAATTAGCCCTTACATCTATAGTCTGTGCTAGACACTAGTATGTTAAAAATGGTAGTGCAATGAGCAAGATTTCTGTCTCAATTTATAATTTTCTGAGGATGAAATAAGAATTCTGAAATATATAAAGAGTTATACCATTTGTAGCACCAAAATATATCAGTCTCTTGACCCTATACATGTACTGAAATACTGTTGCTCGTGTAGTTTAAGGCCTTCTGGCAACTTCCACCAAGGAAGTAGGACATAGTGAGATAAGGGAAACTTATTTTTTACTTAAATTTTTCCATTTACTTTACATACCAATAACAGTTTCCCCTCCCTCCTATTCTCCTGTTCCCTCCCCCCATATCCTATCTACCCCACCCCTGTCCACTCCTCCTCTGTTCCGAAAAGGACAGGCCTCCCATGGGATTCAACCAAACATGGCACTTCAAGTTGAGGAAGGACCAAGCTCCTACCCTTGCATCAAGGCTGGGCAAAGTATTCCCAAAATACTTTGGGAGAATAGTTCCCAAAAGCCAGCTCATGAGTCAGGGACAAGTCCTGATCCCATTGCTAGGGGTTCCACAAACAGGCCAAGCTATACAACTGTCACACATACACAGAGGACCTAGGTTTGTCCCACGCAGGCTCACTAACTGTCAGTCCAGAGTCCGTGAGCTCTCACTAGCTCGGGTCAGTTGTCTCTCTGGGTGCTGCTGTCATGATCTTGATCTCCCTTGCTCATACAGTCCCTCCTCCCTCTCTTCAAGTGGATTCCTGGAGCTCAACCCAGTGCTTGACTAGGAATCTCTGCATCTGCTTCCATAAATTACTGGATGAAGGCTCTCTGATGAAAATTAGGGTAGTCACCAATCTGATTACAGAAGGTCAGTTTAGGCACGCTCCCCACTATTGCTAGGAGTCTTTGCTGGGATCATAATTTGCAGATTCCTGGGAGTTAACCTTGCACCAGGTCTCCCTAAACCCAAAATGATCCCCCTATGAAAATATCTCTTCCATTACTCTTCCCCTCTATCCCTATCCCTACCTTACAAACTCAATCCCTTATTTTCTCATCTTTCCATCCCCCAATCCACCCCCAGTTTACCCAGGAGATCTCATCTACTTCCCCTTCCCAGGGAAATCCATGCATCCTCCTTTGGGTCTTCCTTGCTATCTAGCTTCTCTGGGGCTGTGGATTGTAGCCTGGTTATCAAGACAAGGGAAACACATAATAAAAAGGAACACCACTGTGGTGGTTTGAATGAGAATGGTCCCCATAACTCAAGTTTGAATGTTTGCTCCCCATTTAGTGGAATTTGAGAAGGGTGAGTAGGTGTGGCTTTGTTGGAGGAGCCATGTCTCTGGGTGTGGGCTTTGAGGTTTCCACTTGGCTGACTACGTAAGCTCTCAGCTACTACTCCACTGCCATGCTTGCTTGCTTGCTGCAATGCTCCCTGCCATGATGGTCATGGTCTCAACCTCTGAAACTATAAGCAAGCCCCCAATAAAGCCTTTCTTTTCTAAGCAGTCTTAGTCATGACATTTCATCATAGCAATAGAAAAGTCACTAAGACAGCCTCCTACAGGAAGGGGCTCTGATGATAAGAACCAGAGCTCTAAAGTTCCTGCCATCACTAAGTATTTATGTGCAGAAGAACTTGTAGAAAACGGGTAAACTCGTCTCATCCCAGCTCAGTCTTTTCCACCCAACACTTTGTCATTGGAACGTCCTCTGTGGGCTCACATGACCTTGACTGATACTTGTCTCAGAGACATACTTGGAACAACACACATGTCATTTTCATAGATAATTCGAAAGACAGGATGAGGCAAGGGTCATTAGTGTCCTGTGAAAAGCAGAATAGAGCTTTGTATTTCCTATTGTTTGGCTACTAACAGGTCTCAAAGTACTAGACTCCATGTTTCAATGTACCGATAAAAAAATAAAAAAAAAGGTGTCATGTCAAGGCAGCTTGCTGTTTCCTCCATCTGAGTGAATCTCGCTACACCCATCTCTCTTGGAGAATTTTGGCCGTGTTGCTTCTATTTTTAACTAAAGGCAAAGTGCTGCAGAACTCAAGCCAGATGCTGAGTTCTGCATAGAGTGTCTGTGTTACCAACACGTGGTGTGCAAGAGCTTGCAATGCTGAGACTCACAATGTTTACGTGTCTTCTTACTTTCCTCTGGCTGTAGGCTTGACTGTATCGGAACTACTTTGTCTTGCATAATTCCTGCTTGAAACCTTTAAAAAATAAAGTTAATTAGCAGCTTATGGAGAAAAAGTGTTCTCAAGGCAACAGCAGGATTCTCCCAAGGGAAGCCGTTGATTAGAGAACTTATTTGTTCAGAGAGGCTGGGGATATGAGTGGGTAGACGTAAGTGTGTTTTTAAAGTGGAAGAGAGGGGAAAGGGCCATTAAAATTCCTATTATCCTGTGTGTGCAATGTCCCAGTTTGTGTGACATAGTCTGTAAATCTTGTAAATGTGTATCATTATGTATACATTAAAATAAAAAAATGTCAAAAAAGTACCTGCTACCAATTATTTTAAGTTTCTCATTAATTTGGAGGTTCTGCATATAGAATCAATACCACTGGTATTTTTAAGGCATGAAATAATTCTGTGCTGCTGAATGTCAGAAAAACACTATAGTTGTTTATTCTTATCTTCTAGGTCTCTTCAATGATACAATCTTCTGTTAGATACTTTAAAACTCAGGGCATGTACCTGCATTTTATACAACTATTCTGGTTAGTAGCTTTAAAATTTTAAATACTTGGAACTGGAGAGCATGCTCAGCAGTTAAGAGCACTTGCTGCTCTTTCAGAGGGCCCAGGTTTGCTTCCCAGAACCCACATGCCAACTTGCAACTGTCTGTGTCCAGTTTCAGGTGGTCTAATAACCTTTTTTGCCTTACTTTGGCACTAAGAACACACACACATATACACTCACTCATTAAAAAAGACTAAGATAAAAGATAAATAAGATACTTATAAAATATGGAGAAATCAAGACATGGGACTGTCTCAGAATAAAATAGACAACCATAACAAGTAGTCTAAGAGTTGATTGCAAAAATTTTTTTTTTGTTATTATATTCTTAGAAAGTAGCTCAATAGGATTCATTAAATTGTACTTTCAACAGTTCCCAGAATTTGCCAATAATGTGTGGCCTCTTAAAGACCCAGCTCGAAGGCCCCCTCTTTCCTCATAGGTCTCTTGCTCTTCTGTGGCACGTAGCTGAGTTTGTTCTGTAGACTTTGAAACTCTCACCTATCAAAACATGAGTTTTGCAAGATCTCATCTGTCTAGTTCATCGGTATGGTCTCAGGCCAAGAACAGGTGCTCAGAAAAGAATCATGTTCCCAATCACTGATCCGTACCATTATACTACTAACTCAAGTGTTCCTGGGTTTGTCTCCTAGGCAGTCCTCGGACAGTCCAGACAACACTCAAAACTGCAGTGGAGGGAGGGTATCCCTGCTGCTCCTGAGAGCCCAATGTAATGAGAGAGTTTGATGGCCAATTATCCCATAGCATAGGTATGCCCCATCTAATAAACTCAAAGCTTTAAGAGAGAGAGAGAGAGAGAGAGAGAGAGAGAGAGAGAGAGAGAACAAAAGAACCAGGGTTCCTTCTGATGATTGCTGAATTCTGTTTCAAGACTGTTTTTAAACTCAACACAGTAATCTGAACTCCTCCTGGAAGTTCTATCTTGCTCAACTCTGCAGAATTTGGGCTTGCAGAACCCATAGCCCCACAAGCCAATTAACACCCACAGTGCTCTTTTGCATGCACTCCTATGGGTTTGCTTCTCTGGAGAACCTTGACTACACCCGAAGGAGACAGGACAGCTTAGCATCAGTGCTGCCCTGTGTTCACTATGTCTTGTGCATTACCACCTAGAGCAGAAACCAATTACATAGGCTATGTGGAAAGGAGAAAAAATGAACTCAAAAGCTCTTCTGCTCAATTTCCTCTTACTCCAGAGCAAGGAGATTGGAAAGAGGAACAACAAACAAACTTAGGACCAAACAGCAAAGGTCACAAAGCCCCTGACCTCACTGCTGAGGACACATTAGCTGGCAGTGCTGTACCAACCAGCAAATGTTTCCCAAAAGACAAACACACAGTCTATTTCTTCAAGGTAGATAATGGTTTAACCTCTGTGATGGCCATTCTTGGTTCTCAACTGAACTACATCTGGATGAACTAAAACCCAAGCAGCTGAGCATACCTGTGAGGGCTTCTGTCTGATTGGATCACTCAAAGTGAGAAGACCCACCTTAAATCTGGGCCACACCTTCTGCTGGCAGCCTACGAAAAGGACACGGAAGAAGGATGCTCTTGCCCTTTGTCTGCTTGCCCTCGCTTTCATTGGCAAGTTCATTCATGCCTGCTGCTTTGGGACTCTGGCATATACTGAAGACCAGCTGAGATATCCAGCAATAGACTGAACAACTACTGGATTCTTGGACCTTCTGTTGGAATACAGTCATTGTTGGAATAGTCAGAACACACCATGTAAGCCCTTCGAATAAATTGTGTGTGTTTCTACCAGTTCTGTTTCTCTAGTGAACCCTGACTAATACAATCACAAAGGAAGAAAAATTCCATTACTGAAAAAGAGCATTTGAAAGCAAATGTTTAGAAATCATTTATTACTGAAATTTCTCTGGAAGTTACCTATATGATGTAGGAGGTCCTTGATTATGTTACTTTCATTGGTTGAATAAAGAAACTGCCTTGGCCTTTTGATAGGGCATTTTGTTTTGTTTTTTTGTTTTTTTGTTTTTTTGTTTTTTTTTTTTTTTGGTTTTTCAAGACAGGGTTTCTCTGTAGCTTTGGAGCCTGTCCTGGAACTAGCTCTTGTAGACCAGGCTGGTCTCGAACTCACAGAGATCCACCTGCCTCTGCCTCCCGAATGCTGGGATTAAAGGCGTGCACCACCAACGCCCGGCTTAAGACTTCATTTTAAGATATCTTGAGAGCAGGCCACTGATATTGTTTAAAAATGCTCTCTGTGTACAGAACTTTCCGCTGTTTCTCATTTGGGAGTTAATCTTCGTGGGCCTGCTCCTAATCATTTATGGCAAATGGATGTTACCCATGTTCCTTCTTTTGGGCGTATGCAGTATGTTCACATAACCGTGGATACATATTCTCATCTTATTTTTGCCTCAGCCCATACAGGAGAAAATTTATGGGATGTTAGGAGTCACTGTCTCCAGCCTTTTGCCTACATGGAAGTTCCAAAGACTGTGAAAACTGACAACAGGCCAGCCTACACCAGCACTGGCTTTGCTAAATTTTGCTCTGAGTTCTCTATTTCTCACAAAACAGGAATACCTTATAATGCTCAAGGACAAGCTATAGTGGATATTATATCTCACCCTTTGAACTCATGGGTTCATGAGTGGCCCATTTTAACCCCTGGCCTCTCACCTAAAACCTCTCCTCTTTCTGATCACCTGCTTACTTCTCTGTATTCCATCTTCGCTCCCTATTATGGGATTTTATCAACTACTCATTACCTCAATCATGTGCCAATTCATGCCCACCACCGATTAAAATAGGATATCAGGTACTGTTCTCTCCCCCAGATCAATGACCCTCACCCCGTTCCTCTAAATGGCAGGGTCCCTTTAAAGAAATTCTTGTAACTCCCACAGCTGCTAAGCTCAAGGGACTCTCTCATTGGGTTCACCTGTCGCATCTTCCTTTTACTCTTCCAGCTCAAGATACCCCCTCATGTATGGTAACTCAAACAGGACCCTGCTCCCTTAAGTTCCAGAGAACACCAAGATCAGTCAGTTTTTCTCCAGTTCCAGAAAAATAAAAATTTCATCACTGTACTCAACTCTCCTGTGCCAAAAACTCCATATACTCTCCCGCTTCCTCTTTCTCCTATCTGCTTTACCAACGTCTCTATATCTCCAATGTCATACTTAAATTTCCAGTTAACCACTCAGATGTTAGTAGAGGGACCATCATTAAGCATAGAGCCAGAGGTAGAAGAATTGCCAAAAGCCCGGGTGGTAAGAAACAATAACAAGTTTGGGGACATTCACAGCCCCAGACTCCCAAAACTCACAAAACAGACTTTAACATAACAGGTTTATCACTGTTGTAATAAACATAACGGTGTCTCCTGGATGTTAAGGAAATATCATGATGCTAAAGAGAACAAGTGCCTTAAGATTTGCTTCAGGTTAAACATTAAGGGGTCCAATAATTCCCCTTTCCAATAATTCCCTCTTCTTTTCCTCCATCCCCCCTCACACTGTCTTCCATTCCAACACTGTGTCATCATAATCATAAGCTTTTAATATGTCTAAAATTTCTTTTCAAACATTTTTTCAGCCCGGCGGTGGTGGCGCACGCCTTTAATTCCAGCACTCGGGAGGCAGAGGCAGGCGGATCTTTGTGAGTTCGAGACCAGCCTGGTCTACAAGAGCTAGTTCCAGGACAGGCTCCAAAGCCACAGAGAAACCCTGTCTCGAAAAACCAAAAAAAAAAAAAAAAAAAAAAACAAAAAAAAACATTTTTTCATAAGCTCCAGGGAGCCAATTGGACCTATCTAAATGGACAAGTCTTACCAAGAATAAATATCATTTAATTCTTCCCTTATCATTCCTGGTCTCAGGAACCCCTGGGAAATTTCCTTCTTTACCCTGCCCCAAACCCCTCTATCTTCCATCTTGGGACTCTCCTCCCTTAATCACTGGGATCTAAAAATTTTTCCAGACATAATTCTCTGCCTTTCCAGCATCTTGTGAGGTCCATGCTGCCAGCCAGCCAGTTCCACAGAGTCCGGAAAAAACACACAAGTAACCAGCCACCCCAGGACGTGGTCAAACATCTCAACTCTCCGATGCCCACAAAATCAGCAGGAAGCAGTCATGAGAGACCTTATGATGCCCTATTCCCACCCATTAAAGACTCCAAATTCCCCAAATTTTTTTTATAATAAACAAAATAGTGAAATGTTATGATTTCAGCCACAATAAAGCTGACACTTCCAGGTTCTAGGACCTTGCATGTTTGGACAAGCCCTCAGGCAAAAAGTGCCTAATGGCCCAGGGATGTTAAATCCCTCCCCAACCCCGCCCCCCGCGTGACCCACACGCATGCGTGGTTGCATCATCCATGTATATGACTCAGCTAATCCCTTGCACGCATGAGTGAGCCCTGTCATCTGTGTATGACGTAGTCATGTCAACCCCCTGTATGCATGCACTAGGCAACTTTTAAAAGCTGGGTGTGCTATCTCACTCCTCTCCCTGCACACCGACCTCACCAGGCCTGTACACCCCCCATACCTAAGTGGGTTTGTTGCGTGTTCTGTGTTTTCTTCTCACTTGCACCGGGTAATTTCCGGCAGGAACCTAGAGGCAGGAGCTGATGCAGAGGCCACGGAGGAGTGTTGCTTACTGACTTGCTTCCTATGACTTGCTCAGCCTACTTTCTTATAGACCCCAGGACCGGCCCAGGGATGGCACCATCCACAATGGGCTGGCCTCTCCCACATCAATCACTAATAAAATGCCCCACAGGCTAGTGCACAGCTCATTCTAATGACACATTTTTATGGTAGTTTGAATGTAATTGGCCCCCATAGACTCAGAGGGAAATGCACTATTAGGAGGTGTGGCTTTGTTGGAGAGGGTGTGGTCTTGGTAGAGGAAGTGTGTCACTGTGGGGGCAGGCTTTGAGGTTTACTATGCTCGGGATACCACCCAGTGTTTCAGTGGACTTCCTGTTGCCGGAAAGATGTAGAACTCTCAACTACTTCTCCAGCAACATGTCTGTCTGCATACCACCACGCACCCTGCCATGATGGCAACGTGCTGAACCTCTAAAACCGTAAGTGACTTCCCTTCAGTTAAATGCTTGCCTTATAAGAGTTGCTGTGGTCATGGTGCCTCTTCACAGTAATAGAAACCCTACAACAATTTTCTTAATTGAGGCTCCTTCCTCTCAGATGACTTTAGCTGTGTCAAGTTGACATAGAATTAGTCAGCACACACATACACTTTTATACATACATATATATACATACATACACATTTTATATACACACACATATTCTATAACGAATATATACTCATTCCTTCAGTCAGTTCTGTTCCTTCAGAAAACCCTGAGTAGGGTTGGCGAGATGGCTCAGGACCTCTTCCAGGGATCCTGAGTTCAAACCCAGCAACCACGTGGTAGCTTATAATTGTCTATAGTTATAAGAGATCTGGTGTCCTCTTCTGGCATGCAGGCAGAACACTATATACATAATAAATAAATAAATCTTTAAAAAAAAAAAGCAACTGACGGAAGGAACTGGAGATTTATTCTGGCTCATAGTTTGAGGGCCCAGGAGTGTGAGAGGTAGTTGTCACATTGTGTCTTCGGGGGAGGAAGCAGACAGACATGAATGGCCTTGCTCAGCTAGCTTTTTTCTTTAAAAAAAAAGAAAAGAAAAGAAAGAAAGCCCTGAGTAATACATACCCTTCCCTGCCTTGAGGTGCATATGTGTCTTCACCTAGGGTGAGACCAGGTGGAGCTGTGGGGCGCTGGGAAGACCTTCGGGTACAGTACCTGTACGCTATAGAGTTGTGATGTCTCAACAGGAAGCTGTGACATTGATGCTGATACCCCTGCAGGCCTGAACCCAGAGCATCGAGCAGGAGAGGACCACTGTCAATCTTTAAGGCTCGTGTGGTTTATCCTGTGAAGTTGTGGACTCGCTTAATCTTTTGTCCCTTTCTTTCCTATTTGTCCCTTTAGGGCAGGTGTGTGCATCCCACAGTACTCTGCCACTGTGTTTCATTTGGCTTTGTTTTGCGACAGGAGCTGCCTGTTCTCACCAGGTTGGCTTTGAACTCCTGAGTGAAGGTGATCCTCCATGTCAGCTGTGAAGAGACGCCATGACCACAGCAGCTCTTCTAGAGGAAAACATTTGATGAGGTGGCTTAGAGTTCAGAGGTTTAGACCATTATCTTCATGGTGGGAAACATGATAGCACGCAGGTAGACATGGTGCTGGAGAAAGAGCAGAGGGCTCAATATTTTGATCTTCAGGCCACAGGAAATGAAATGTGTACCACACTGAGAGTAGCTTGAGGACAGGAGACCTCAAAGCCCACCCTACAGCGGCACACTGCCTCCAACAAGGCCACACCTACTCCAGCAAAGCCACGCCTCCTGATATTGCCACTCCCTTCGGGGGCCATTTTCTTTCAAACCACCACACAGACTTTGCAGGGATAGAATCCGGGGTAAGGTGTATCATGCCTGCCACTGTTTTACTACATGTAACAGGCAAGGTGGATCAGGCCTGTCATTATCATACTGACTGTAACAGGAAAGGTGGGTCAGACCCACCACTGTCTTCCTGTATGTAACTTGTGTGGTTTCACTTAGTCACACATTAAGTTAGAGAGGTATTTGTGCCACATGACATTTTACCTTGAGCCTCATCCATTCTTCCTTAGGCAATACCTACCTGCAACTTGGGACTTTAGTTCTTAGAGTTGGGGCTAATGAATTGAGGTTACTGGGATAGAATTACTATATTTTTCATAAGGGGAGGGGATGGACTTCTAGGGACTAAATGTACATATTTTCTTGAAAATGTTTATGTTGTATTGACTAAACCAGTCTATTTTTTTAACTGATAAAACTCCCATTAAAATAAAGTTTCAAAACCAATTGAACCTAACCCTGTTTTGTTAGTTCTCCAGTACTGCGACAAAATACCTGAGAAAATCAATTTAAAGGAAGAAAGGCTTTTCTGCTTCACAGTTTCAGAGGCTTCTGTCCATAGTGTGAATTTATTCTGTTGATTCTGGGCCTTTAATAAAGCAGGGTACGTGAGAGTACTTGTAAGGCTGCTCACCTTACAACAGCCAGAAAGCAGAGCGAGGGAGGAGCAGAGACAAGACACACCCAACACATCTCCAGACACTCCCTCCCTCCAACCAGCCCCACCTCCTAAAGTGTCTGCCCTCTCCCAGGGTTGCCATTGGTTGGTATCTAAGCCTTTGGCACACGGCCACTGGAGCCATTTCAGATCCAGGTCGTCACAACTTCTATATCACAATATATTGAACCAAGGATTTAAAGTGTGACAGCAAAGATGTGTCCCTCGTGGTGATGATGCCATCTAAATGACTCTTTGCTATTTCGTGCTTGCTTTAGGACCTTTGTGTTATACTGGGATAGTTTGTGGTGACTTCACAAACGCAGGTGGACTGGGGCTGCGTACTCACAGTGCTCTTCAGACAGGATTTTGTAGACAGATTCAATCCGTGTAGCCCAGGATGCCCTTGAAATCACAAAGATCCCTTGGCCTCTGTTTCCCAAGTCCTGGGATTAAAGGTGTGTGGCACTGCTGCCTGGCCTGGTATGATTGACTAGTGTGGCTGCTTTGTCTTCTGATCTTTTGGCAAATTTTATTAAAACACAAATAACATACCAGTATAGTGACACATTTGCTTTTAAGTTAATTACGTTTAGACTAAGTGTTAATAACATATTTCTGCTCTTATTTTCAGATACTTATTAATTACAGCAATCAAGATTTCCTTTTTTTTTTCATACTGAAGGTTCTGGCTGACATGAAAACTGGGACCACTCAGTTTTGTCTGACTTCTCTTTTGCCCAACACTTACCTAAGATCCCTGCTACAAACCACAGATGAGAAATCCTGGGGAAATGCTCACATGTTCTTCAGCAAAGACCTGATGATGCCTATTTGAGTCCACAGGAGAGCAGGCTCAAACACCTAGCTTCACCAAAATGGAGGCGTATTGTTATTTCCATGGCTGAAGCCTGTCAACTTTATAGAGTCTCAGTGCTTCTACAGATCTGAGTTCAGAAGTGACAAACGTCACAGATGAAGTCTCTTACTGTCCCGCGCAACCGTCTCGCCAGCAAGAACGACGCGGCACACAAGGATCCTTCTGCAGTATACTTTAATGCTCCTTGAGAGGCAGAAGCATAAGCTTCCAGAGCGGAGACCCAGAGGCGGGGAAACCCTTCCCTTAAATAGAGGCTTCTCCTCGCCTAGGACGTGTCAGCCCCTGGTTGGCTGCAACCCATCGCACGAGATGACGCCACGGGATAGGCGGGATGGGATGAGGTGGAAAAATCCTTCGCATATGCGCAATGCACCTGTTTATTACTCAGGAACACAGGATATGTGCGCCATCTTGTAATGGCGAATAGCGGGCGCGGCTCCCCACATCTTACATGGAGATTAGCAGAATGCCTTTATATGCCCCTTTCTCCCAAGTCATTATAGAACAGGAAGTGGGAAGACCAAGAGTCAGATCTTCTGCAGTGAAACAGTATTTGCTGGACACAGCGGGAATCACAGTGGCTGCTACTATATGCACAAGACCTGAGCAAGGTCAAGCCTAACAAAATCCCAGCATGGAGCAAGGAGGGAGCTGGAGTCTGTGGCCTTTGCAAGGCTATCCATGCCCCAGCAGATGGTCTTACACACATGCGCATACAGGAAACAATAAGTGGACCCAGTCAGTGTTGAGAGAGAGAGGAGAGGACACATTCAGGAAGTTGAGAGAGAGAACACAGACATAAATTGGGAGAGAAAAGTGTTATGGGGCATAAGGGAGGAATTGGAGGAAAGGAAATGACTAAATTTGATCAAAACATATTCTATGGGTGCAACTCCTCGATACATGAATAACTGAATAAAACGATGGGCAGAACAGGAGTTAACTACCGAGGGCTAAGGAACGGAACTGGTTATGGCTCTGTTTCGTCTATAATGGGCATATGAGCACCGGCTTCTTCTCGACTTAGTAACATCTATTAATACCCTCAGCAGGCATTTCCTTTAGATTCTGCTGAGCTAAAGACTGTGAGAGCTTTTCAAAAGTTAATATGATAGTAACTCATTTGCTTAGTGCCTCTCTGCTTGTGGCATTGCACTAACTGGTATGTAATTATATTGCCAGCAGTGTGGTTTATGCCTCTGAAGTTTTTGGTGTCTCTAGAGAACATTGTGTAATCCCCTTGCTTGTCCCTCAGTCGGACACAAGCTCTGTGCTCTTACCAAGTTGCATAAGGAGAGATTTCAGGGCTTTGAAAATGTGCTTTTACCATGAGGACGCTGTTGACTGTGGCAAGGACATCAGGCTACTCTGTGCTTAGGGCCTAAAGGAAGTGCCGCATATGCTCTCATTCTTTCCCCCCTCCTTTCTTTTCTTCTCTCTCTCTCTCTCTGTCTCTCTGTCTCTCTGTCTCTCTCTCTGTCTCTCTCTCTCTCTCTCTTTCTCTCTCTCCTTTTTTATGTGTGTGGTGTCTTGCCTACATGTATGCCTTGCACCCTGGCTCTGCCTAGTGCTCATGAGGCCAAAAAATGGTGTTGCTTCCCCTGGAATTTGAGTTACAGATGGTGTTGAGCCACCATCTGGGTGCTAGAAATCAAACTCAGGTCCTCTGGAAGAGCAACCAATGCTCTTAGTTACTGAGTCATCTCTCCAGATCCCATATATCTTGTCTTTCTCAGTGGTCTGAGTTTGCAGCAAGCTGCAGGGCATTCCAGGTTGTTGAGTAGAGTAAGGGTGGCATTGGGAAGAACTTGGGTGGTGATGGCTGGAGAGACAGTTAAGAGTTCCACACCCACACTACAGTTTGTCACTGCCTGTAACTCTAGTTTCAGGGGATCTGATGACCTCTTCAGGCCTTCATGGGCTCCTGCATACACTTGTTACACATACCTCATGAAGACACACACAAACACGTACTTTTCAAAAAAGTAAACAAAATATTTTCTTTTTAAATATAGAGAGGACCTGAGTAGAAAGGATGACTGGGGCTCAGACATCCAAAAGTACATCGCCAATGATTGAGCATGTGACATGTTTCCTGAGATCTGCCTCCTTCTAACCATCGTGCTCCATCATGAATTATTGATAACCTAGGAACAATCTGTCAAACACACTCAGAGTGCAGTCTGTGGAATGGAGGCATTTTTTGAAATGCCTTCTCAGACTCCACCTACATCTACTAAGTCAGGTCCTCTATTAACATCTACTAAGATTGGCCCAAGAACCTGTGTTTTAATAAGCCTTCCAGATGATTCTGAAGCACACCTCTGAGCAGAAATGATGCCACTGTGTCCCTGGGGAGCAGCAGCCTGTGGAGGGTGTTTATGAAATGGCTAAAACCCCACAGGAAGGGAGTCAGACCAAGGATGGGAAAACAGTGTCTTTCTCTATTTGGCTTGCACTAGATCCATGCCAATGAGTTGGCAAACATTACACACCTCTGCTGTGACTGTTTTGAAATAGTAGGCAAGAGGAGAGTTTGAGTAGTTCAGAGAATTAAATCAGAACATGTTGTTTTGAGAGTCTGAACCCTTTTCCCGCTTCTCCCATTATCTTCCTATAAATATTTTGAGAACTCAAACTGTGTCTTATTCATGCCCGTGGCTCAGGACCTTCCTCACGATAGCTGCTTTATGAATATTTGAAAGGTGAATGAGTGAAATCAATTTTTTTTGTCTTACTTCTGTGGTTTGTATGTTCTGGGAACAATGCATTTCCTTGCTCATCTGGGTTGTTGGCAGGTCCAGTTTCATGCAGTTGTCAGGCCGAGGCTCCCATTCCCTGTCAGTTATGAGCTGAGGGCCTTACACAGGCCACAGAAGTTGCCAGCACTTTTTTTTTTTTTGGCTAATGACCACTTTCTTCTGCCTTCATTGACAGTGTGAGTTCCTCTACAGTACTGAATTTCTCCTTTCTTATCTTACTGTACCTCTTGCCTGACTCTCTTCTTCTACTGTTAAAGGTTCATTTGGGTAAATTTGGATTCTCCAGATATTCCAGGGAAAATGCATCATATCAAGGTTCAGAATCTTGGTCATGTTTGTGAAGTCCCTTTTTCCATAGATGGTAGATAGTCACACATGCAGACCTGGACGTTTGTATCATTGGGAACCATTATCCTGCCTTCTATAAAGTATCCTAAAAATACTGAATACTAGAAATTGAATGGGGAACAGACATGATGTTTCTGTAGAAGCCATTAGCACAAGTTGTCAGCAGCCGATATCAAGTCTTTGAGAGATGATGATTCAAAGAAGTTAGTCTGTATCTCTCTTGTAAAATTCTGCCCCTCCTTCACCCATACACTTCTAAACAGCACATCTTCTTCCACTCCTTTGCCTGCCTTCCAATCAAACTATGATATGAATAATTGATAATTATGGATTGCTTTACTACACACTGAATATCATCTTCACACAAACCAACATGAAGCAATCTCATACTTACTCAGTTAAGTATTTGTATTATTTAAAGGGAAGAGGTATTGTTTTTTTAAGGTTTAAAACTCAGAGGCATTCAAATGACTGCTGTGGGAGAATGGCCTGTACCCTGCCACTTGTATTTTAATAAAATGCTACTGGTCAGTAGCCAGGCAGGAAGTATAGGCAGATTTACCAGTCAGGAAGTGTAAGCAGGGCAGTGAGAATAGGAGAACGCTGGGAAGAGGAAAGGTTCAGTCTGCAGTCATCACCGAGACAGAGAGGAAGCAAGATGAGAATGTCTTACTGATGAAAGGTACCAAGCCACATGGCTAACACAGGCAAAAATAATGGGCTAATATAAGATGTAAGAATTAATTAATTAGAAGCCTGAGCTAATAGGCCAACCGGTTTATGATTAATGTAGACCTCTGTGTGTTTCTTTGTGACTGAACAGCTACGGGACCAGGTGGGACAAAACCTCTCTCAACAAACAATGTATTCAGGGTAGTAAATACCAAGGCTTAGCTTCCACCAGGCCTGTCTACCTCATGATGATGCATCCCAAGAAATGGATAAAAACAGTAAACTTGATGTAGGCTTATGCATCACTAGCTGATATATAAAGGTCTTAAGCCTGGAGGATAGTATCAGTGATGGAAATGAAGACACCCTGGGGTAGGACTGGACAAGAACTGGACACAGCTGCATTCATGTGGGAAACATTCACTGGTCAAGCTCTACAGAGGAGCTCAGTGGAAGCATGGGAGAGAATTCTTTTGTATCCTTTCAAGCCAGAAAAGCAAAAAGTAAGATGTATTCATTAGCTAGAAAGAGGGGCTTGGGGAAGAAGTTAGTCATTGCTGTAGGCACAGGGTTTGAGCAGTTTCTCATTTCCTAATAGAAATTCTACTGGTACCACATTATTTTAGAAGTGATCCAAAGGTCCCCTCCATGCGAGAACCCACATGAGCAACTGTGCTATGAGTTCTGCTGTCCCTTTGAACAGTTAGCCATTCTTTACCTAGTTTTATTAACCAGCACTCAGTTTTCCTGATGTCGTTCTAAGGGCAGAGGTGAAAAGAAGGAATTAGGAGTTCAGCCACAGACTGAAACACACCAACATCCATTGTACCACAACATAACCCCAGCCCCAAGCTCACATTACCTTTATCCTGGACAAGAAACTCCAAGGCTTTAATTCTGAATGGCATCTTTGTTTGAAGGCCTAGGCTGATGTCCAAGAAATTAATTTTAAATAACCGCCCCACTTCTTTTTCACTCCAAGAAATCTTTGCTGTGTCCTGTTCCATCTGTAAGAAGGAACAGTCTTCTGGGGGAACAGGGATCATTTGCCCCATTAGAGCTCCCACCAGCTTCTTGAAAGAAGTCACAGATAATTTCTCAATGAATTCCTCTCTTACTGAAGCCAATATATTAACATTATTAGGTTCTCTACTACCATGTGTGCGTTTGCTCTTTCTGGCTATGGAGACTGCAAACACAGTTTACTTTTATTGCAGTAGCTGGCACAACCCTGTAAATGTCACACAATGGGTAGAGTGTGTTATCCATTCTCCATCAAACTTGGTGACTCCTGCGTCACCAAGCAGACAGAGGCTGCCATTGGATCCCGTCTTTTGTGACTGCCTTCACCTATCTAGAATGTGTTTTTCCATCCTCCACGTGGCTCTCAAATGTCTGCTTTCTAACCCTTAATCTAACTTCCTGGCCTGATTTCTCCATTCAGAACTTAACGTTCAAATAACTAGGTGAAGACCCAGCCACAAGGTGTTTGTCTTACACGTCTCTGTATTTCCAAAGGCCAGCTCCTTGTCTAAGCCGTATTAATAAATAACACCACAGATCATGTCAATGATAATTTCATACACTGCTTTGCAAATGCTACTTACACAATCTATATACATTAACTAACTCATTTAATGAAAATGATAAAATAGGCACTGTGGTTAGATTTGTTTCATAGCTAGGGGGATCTGTTGGGTTAATGAAAGAAATTAAATTTTGAGGTCTGAAGAATTAAAAAAAATTAATTAATGTGAAATCACTGCATGACTTATATGGACTGCTGGGAGCCCATACCTCGTTCAAGAAGATTAAGTCCCACAGTGGAACTTGTGATGGGTTGACTGCCTAAAAGGAAGATCCCCAGAAGCGTATGGGACTGGAATGGGTGCGGACAAGTCTGCAGCCTCTCCAGGGACACACGCTGGACTTGTGCAGTATTCCAGGGTTCTCTCCTCGTCTGGAGTCTAGTTTCAAACAACTCTCTCTATAGTCATTCTGCTCTTTAAGGAATGCCGGGAGCTACAGATGCTATATGTACCTGCCCGGATGAGGGGAGCTCTCTGTAGAACCCAGAGCTCTAGATGGAAGTCTTCGAAGGAGTGTGGTTAGGCTGGATCGTGGCAGCCATATTAACCAGCTGTGGGAGCCTGCAGAATATGGCTTCGTTATGGCTCTTGCTCAGAGTCTCTGAATTCACTCTCTAACCACAGAATAAGCACAAAATCAGCACCTTAAAGCAGCAGCCATTTGCCCCCTCACAACATCTACGTTTCAAATTTCCAAAAGTTCTTTATTGATATACTCCTCCTCTCCAAATGCCAGCCACTGTGTTCCTACCTAGAGGCTGGACTGGGGCAGTACTCACCTCCAGGTTCACAGAGATTGTTGGTAGACTGCAGTTCCTTAGATGTAGGACTGAGCCCCTCTGCCCTCAGATGCTTGTCACATGGGCACTTTATACAGCTCCAAGCTACTTAGTCAGCCACAGATCCACAGTGACTCAGACAGACATCAAGATGGAACCATATACAGCAATATGACCATAGAGGTAGCAATTCATCGTCGCGCCTGCATTTTATGCTAGTACTAAGTCACCCATCCTGCCTATGCTCAAGTGGGGAAAACGTGTGCCAGTGGCAAGGTCAGAGGCCACGTTAGAGGCTGTCAGCTAGGCTCTCAGGACTCCTTCAAAGGGAGCTTCAGCAGGTGGCTGGAACTTATGTGCACTGCCTTCCCCAAACATGCGGACATTGGTTCCTCTAGGGACTTGTTTGTACAGGGATTTCCTTCCCAGAAGAAGTCTTCCTCCATAAATGTCTGAACAGAAATGAACAAATGAGCCCTGTTAGGTTGGCAGTAATTATAGAAAGCAATGACAATCAATGGGTAGGAACAAGGCTAGAAAAATTGACTCCCCGATAATTTTAAATATGAAGGTTGGTTCTTTGCTACTACTTATCCCCAAGTGACTAGATTTTCTATGTCAGAAGGTCATCAGCAAATAAGTTGTTTTGGAAATTTGTTTAGGAGAGCAGGCATGTTGATACACGCATCTAATTCTAGCATTGAGGTGGGGTGGGATGGGGTGGAGAAGAGGAAGGGGCAGGAAAATCTGTGAGTTTGAGTCCAGCCTGCTCTACACAGTAAATTCCTAGCCAGCCTAGGATATGTAGTGAGCCTCTGTTGTTAAAACAACAGCAACAACAACAAAGGAAAGGAAAAGAAAACAAATTTGTCCAGAAGACAAGAAAGAAGGAAAAGGGCTGCCTCTGGAGCCCCTTTGCTAGCAGACAGGGATGCGGTCCCTTCCTGGGAGAGCGTGGCACCCAGCAAAGAGCAGTTTCCACTAGACTGTGCTCTTCAGAGGGACATATTGGAAGCCCAGCGGGGTGTTTACAAGAGTGGATGTCCTTTTCTTTCTTATAGTACTTTATAATTGCAAACCTCCCTTAGATAAAATCTTCTTAGAGTCTCGGTCTCCTGGAGGCCACTGGACACAGAAAGCAGATGAAAAGACAGATCGCAAGGAGAAACGAAATGTCAATATTGAAGTTGCTTCTAAGAGCCTAGCAAAGGGGATGGAGTGATGACTCAGCTGTCAGGAGCACTTGCTTCCTTCCATAGGTCCCTGGTTCAATTCCTAGAACCTACATAGTGGCTCACACCTGTCTGTCACTCCAGTGCGGGGAGCGGGGGGTTGACATGCTCTTTTGGCCTCTGCAGACTCCAGGAACAAAAGTGCTACACAAATACGCATGGAGACAAAGCACTTATACATATAAAATTAAATTAGAATTAAAAATAATTAAAGAGCCAAGTTGACACCACAGATGGATGTTGCATGGAGCCCCTTTGTATCTGATTGCTCCTCCCGTGGATCCAGGACCTGAGGCATGGGACAGAGTCACCTAGGAGCAAGGACATAGGACTTGAGCACAGTAGACTCTGAAGATGTGAGTTTGCCATTGATTTAAAATGAAGAGAAACAAGACAGTGCCTGGCTATTAATAGCTACATGGCAGGTATTGGCTGTTGGTGCACTGACATGCAAACTTGTGTGAAGCCTGGGGGATGCTTGACTGGCTTCACTTCCTATAGACTACACCATTGTAAGAAGCACCGGACTGGGAAAGGGACTACGGGGCTTTCCTGTCACAGTCCTCCAGGTGCATGAGGACAGGAGAAACCAGAACTTAGAGGTGGACTCTGGTCTACTCAGTAGACTTTCCAAACTCCTAGTGTACAGAAAGAAAAAAGACCCATTTATAGGCTGAGGTTTCACCAACATTTATGCATTAGAAAATAATATGTATCTAAGAGGGTTACAGACAGAGCATTCCCTAAGATGAAGGGACTTACTCTAAAAAGAAACAATGACCACAGACAGCCAAGCCCAAAATCTCGGGTAATGGTCACTGTGGCCTTTCTGTCCACAGCAGAGCTGCTGCTTGCACTACGGGTTTCCAGAGGCTTCTAGAACATTCCATTTGCATCTCTGTGCTCACTGCTGACTGGCAGCTCTGCAGACTGCCTAATTGGGTATCTGGAGGCTCTGTCTGTTACTTTGCTCTGTGTCTGTCTCCTAGCTAGCTGTGGGTTGGTCACACTACTGTCTCCAATTCTTGGGTGAAGTAGTTAGCTAGAAGGTCCCTAAAACACTTGCTCTGTTCCCATAAATTGTTTGAATCATTGTTTGGTCCTAAGTGGGAAACTAGAAAATACTTAGGATCTCTAAAACTGCCTTATCTGGTCAATATATGTGGATTACAAATATTTTAAGTTCATACTTGAATATATACATACATATGAATGTGCTCATGCATGCATGCACACACACACAAATAATACATATATTGCAGACTAAGTCACTGACAGAATTCTTGCAGCTGTGGAGAAGACACGAGGCTTCTCCTCTTCCCATCTGGGAAGCAGTAGAGATTCCAAACAACCCTGGATTTCTCAAGCACACTAAGCTTCTGAGTGGCATTGTGGATGGTATCGATGCTCTGCCCTTCGTGGCTGTTTATTCATTTAGGGAACATTGGCTCTACGTTAACTCCCCAGGAGTGCTGTAACTGGGTACCACAGGCTGGGTGGCTCAATAGCAGAAAGGTTTTCTTCTCTTACAGTCCTGGAAGCCAGATTGGCCTCCCCCGCTGTGGCTTGCAGTTGGTTGGCTTCTCCGTGTCTCATTTGGTCTTTCTGTGGCTGGCTGTCCTAATAGGCTTAGAACAGTTGCTTACGACTCATCTCGTTTCAGTCACCTCTCAAACTGTATTACCGGGAAAAATGATATTCTATTTGCTTCTTTAAATTAAAATTTTTAATGGGATAAAGACATCATTAAGTGAACACGGCGAGCACGCTGGGAGATGACAAACATTGCCCTGGAAAGCTTCAGATGACTAAAGGGAGCTTCGATCACATTTCATCTAATTCTTCAATTAGATGGGGACACACTGTAATGAAGACCCTTTAATCTCTCTGTGTGATTTGAGCTCTCCCATCTAGTTATTTTCAAAGCCAGGGTTCACTTGCCATTATGTTTGACAGCAAAGTATCTTTAAGTACTAGAAAGCATCACTGCTCATCAGGCCACAGCAGCTTTGTGAGTTATTAGAGGGAACTCTTTAGAGAAAATACACAGGACGGTGGTGGTGCACACTTTAATCCCAGTGCCTGGGAGGCATAGGCAGGCCGATGTCTGCGAGTTCGAGTTCAGCCTTGTCTACGGAGTGAGTTCTAGGGCAGCTAGGGCTTTTACACAGAGAAACGTGTGTGTGTGCGTGTGTGTGTGTGTGTGTGTGTGTGTGTGAGAGAGAGAGAGAGAGAGAGAGAGAGAGAGAGAGAATACCAGAGAAGCTCGAGAGATGGATTCAAACACTTGCTGCTCTTGCAGAGGACCTGGATTCTGTTCCCAGCACCCACATGGTGACTCACACGGTCTCTAACTCCAGTTTCAGGGGAATCTGATGTTCTCTTCTGGTTGTTGTGGCAGTGCACACATGGTGAACTTAACATACATGCAGGCATACTATTCATGCAAATAAAAATTTAAAATAAAGTTAAAAAAAGAAAGGAAGAAAATACTTGAGCTATGGGGGAGGGGACAGTACAGGCTGAGTGCTGAGTGGTGTGTGAACACAGTACTCTCCTCTTAATTCTGGTTTCACTCTCTATGGCGTTATATTTACTCAATAGTCTATAGTAGCCTGAAATTTACCTATAAGCTCTTAGGTCAATATTTCCGTGAGTGTAATTCTCTACCCTGCTGTATCTTGATACCCTAATGTCTTCAGGAGCAAAGGTTCCCTCACACCTAAGCAGAAATGAGAAGCTATTGTCCACTCAACCACCATATCCCACCAATTTCATCATAATCTATTTTAATATCCTGCAGATAATAATTGGAACTGCCACATGATCGTACATGGTCCTTTACTATTGTTTGAGATTATGGGTAAGGAAAAAATATGAAATACAGTTCTCTTAGCTGATTTTAACACTTATAAATCTCAGAGTAACTATATATGCTTTAAAAATAAAGCCTGCCTGTTTGAGACAGACTGATTCTTTAGTCCGACTAACAAATGGATCTTTGGATAAAGTCTCCCCAGAACCTCCATACCACAGATTGGAAAGCAACATTATTTTATGAGCACCTTGAAGAAAGGTTAATGTTTTGTTCATCTTTATGTACTCAAGACCTAATCTAGTGCCTCGCATGAAGCAAGTGTTTCCTAAGAAGTAGCATTTGAGCTGAGCTTTGATATTCACAGAGCGAGTCTCACAGTTTAAAGGACTCCATGCTAGCCAGGCAGTGGTGGCGCACGCCTTTAATCCCAGCACTTGGGAGGCAGAGGCAAGCAGATCTCTGTGAGTTCGAGACCAGCCTGGTCTACAAGAGCTAGTTCCAGGACAGGCTCCAAAGCCACAGAGAAACCCTGTCTCGAAAAACAAAAAAAAAAAAAAAAAAAAAGAGAGAGAGAGAGAGACAAAAAGACTCCGTGCTAAAGACTGCATAGGCTCTGTATTAATTAGCTTCACCTCACAGCAGTGAGACACTAGAAAGGTTATTTTTAAAGTAGAGAAAGACATTTTGGCTCTGATCTGATGCCCTCCCTGGGTTTGGGGCTCTGGTAATGGTAGCCCATCCTATAGAGGATGTGTGTTGAAGCATTCACATCGCAAGCCAGTGAACCCAGAGATGGGTTCCAACGCCCTAGAGTTCTTCCAGGATGTTCTGCCTCTTCTGACTTCAAGGCCTTTCTCAGAACTATCACCCCAAGAAGATACCTTTACACTGGACCGTTTTCAAACCATGGCATGTATTAGCTCAATAACCATTAAACTTCTAGGAGGTAGATGGCATTGTCATACATGTTTTACAGATGACAAAGCAGACTCAGAGATCTTTAGGAATTTGCTCAAGGTCACATTGCTATGTATAAAGCAAGATCTTATTGCTTTGCATGCTATTAAATGTAACTTCCTAGCCGAAAAAAGAAGTCTGTGGGTACTGATAATGACTGGTCACATTAATAGAACCCTACTCGAACAGCTCTATTCTTCACGAGATGGACTGCAACTTTCATAGAGACATCGCTCCCTTTATTCCTAAGCAACCAAGAAACCACATCAAAAGCATATATCATGGTTCGTGTATACCCACTTTTAATCTACCTGTTTTCTACAGTGGACTCTCACCTAATCTTTAAATGACTATATGAATAAATGAGCCAAGGAGTGAATGCCATTCCTTGAAAACTTGACATAGCATCCATCATCTTTCTGGAAGGTTTACAGTTATCATATGAGTCCCCCAGTGAAGGGGACAAACAGATTAGAGCTCATCAGTAGAAGAAGGGATAGTATAAGACAGAGAGAGGTGGGAGGCAGAGGCCAGCCCAGTAGGGATGCCCTGAGTCTTCCGAGCCCCCAGTTCTGGGGACTGCCAAGCAAGGGTGCTATGGAGGATGCAGAGAGAAGCATGGTGAATACCCTGTCCTGGGGAGCTTGACAATCAGGGAGAGGGAAATCTGGATCGCAGCAGTACCATGTCAAACGCAGCCTGAGCTAAAAATCTAAACAGACAGTCTTGAACCAAGATCTCAGGGAACACAGACAGAAGGCAGATGGTTTCCAGCTGGAGGAAGCAGAACATGCCAACTACAGAACCAGCTGTGTTTGGAATCAGAGATTAGCAAGGACTTTGTCCACACAGGAGACTCTACAGAGATCTCGGATAGGGGATGGGAGAACTGACGACTGATTAAACACTGGCTGCACTCTAACTAGCTCAGATATAATCTCTATTTGGTTAGAACATTACCGTAAGTTTTTGAGAAGCAAGTGTTACATTTGAACGCCCAGAGGGAGGGCTCGGGCCTTGTGTGGGTACACCTTCTCTACTTTCTGATTTATCTGCCCTGCACTCATTCAGACTACTTGCTGTCTCTGTGGGTTTGAGGGCCAGCAACACAACACTAAAGCAGAGAGTGTCCTGAGGCTTACCTGGGCCCAAACTCGGGGCTGGGGTGGGGATCAAACACCAGAGGAGATGAAAACAGGAGAGGCAGTGTGGAGGAGAGCTGCTGTCAGATGCACAAAACAGCACACTGCTGTCTTCACTCATCTCTGACTGAAATTTAGCGTCTCCTTTCCTCTAGATATAGAGGAAAATCATCAGCCATCATCTGTGGCTTTGTCATCACTGAAAACCAGAGAGTCTGGGGGCCCAAAATATGGCTTGGTGGATAAGAGGACTTCCTGCGCTTGTGGAGGACCCAGGTTCAGATCCCAGGACCCTTATCAGGTAACTCTTGACCAGCTGGAATTCTTGTTCCAGGAGATCCTATACTCTTTTCGTGTTTCCCTGGACTCTTCCTGTATGTGGTCCACAAAACTCATGCTACTACACAATATACATAAAAATTATAATTAATAATTAGATCTTTTTAAAAATTCTGTATTCATAAAACAAAGGAAGCCAGCCTACAAACCATAATCACAGAGAACTTAGACAACAATGAGGACACTAAGAGAGACTTACATAGACCTAATATACATGGGAAAGTATAAAAAGACAAGATCTCCTGAGTAAAATGGGAACATAGGGACATTGGGGGAGGGTTGAAGGGGGAGGGGAGAGGCAGGGAGGGGAGCAGGAAAAAATGTAGAGCTCAATAAATAACAATAAAGAAAAAAATTAATAAAAAATAAACAATATAAAAAATCCTGTATTCATTGATTTAATGGGATCATAAAAAAAAACCATGTAACAAAGATAGGTTAAAAAAAAACCTTGCTGAACATAGCTTGAGACTACAAGGGATAGAGCTTTGCATATTATCTTTCCAGTTTAATAGTGTAAAATTAATTTCACAAGCAAATGGCAACCACTGACTTTTATAATTACGGCAAAACTACACACTGTAGTGCACAAGTGGAAGCCTAGTGGGCTTTCACAGCTGTAGCCACATATAACCATCAACACAAGGAACCACATACATCCTGGAGCTAAGCCTGGCGACACACACCTATAATCTCACCTAGCACTGAGAGGCAGAAAAAAGAGGATTTGGAGTTTTAAACTAGCCTGGGCTATGCAATAACACTGAAAGAGGAGGAGAGAGAAGGTAGGGGAAAAGGAATTGGTAGCAAAAAGTAAAATATGGAACTGTACATCTTTACATCCTGCTGTTCTATTTTCTAAGGATCCTGTTCACAGCTCGGGGGTGCCAGAACTGCTCTGAGGGATCCAGACCCTGGGTTCCAGTGAGAGAGAACAATTTCTAAGATAATTCATCTTACAAAGCTACAGATGCTGTACATACAAGTCCAAGACAATCAGTCTTCAAGTACCTACTTATTTATTAAAGGAAGTACCGTCATCAAATTGTAACATTTTACTAGCTGAAAGGGGGTGGAATTGGTTATTCCATTCTTACTGGCTGATGACAGGGGGCAGTGCTAACCACATCACACGTTTTGATGATAAATATTTTATAACTTGTGGTAGTTTGAGTAATAATGCCCCCCCCCCATAGACTTACATATTTGAATGCTCTGTCATCAGGGAGTGGAACTACCTGAGAAGGATTAGGAAGTGTGGTCTTATTGGGGTAGATGCAGCCTTGTTGAAGGAAGTATGCCGCTGAGGGTAGGCTTTGAGGTTTCAAAAGCCCAAACCAGGACCAGTGGCTCTCTCTTCCTGCTTCCTGTGGGTCTGGATGTTGTACTCAGTTTCTTCTCCAGCACCATGTCTGCTTCTGTGCTGCCATGCTCTCTGCCATGATGATAATGGACTAAATCTCTGAAAATGTAAGGAAGCCCAAATTAAATGATTTCTTTTGTAAGAGTTGCCATGGTTATGGTATCTATTCACAGCAATAGAAAACTGACTAAGACATAACTTAAGCTATGCTTTATTGAAATTCCTGAAAATTATGAACATTATTTCAGTTTGTTTCCATAAAAATGTATTTTTAGCATATACATTTTGCATAAGAATATTCAAAAGCAGCTGAGTGAATGCCTTTATTCCCAGTGCTCAGGAGACAGAGGCAGGTGGATCTCTTGAGTTCCAGGCCAGTGAATTTCAGGACAGCCAGAGTTACACAGAGAAATCCTATCTCCCAAAAGAGTATGTTTTGAACTGGGGAGATGGCTCAGTGGTTAAAAGCACTAGAGGACCCGAGTTCAATTCCCAGCACCCACATGGTAGCTCTCAGCTCTCTGTAAGTGCCAGGGGATCCGATGCTCTCATACAGACATGCATGTAGGCAAAACACCGATGCACATGAAATAAAAATAAATACATTTAAAAAAGAATATTCAAAATCCTGTCATTACATAATACTGATAACAGACACAAAGGATATAATGATATAAGTGATTTTTCCGATATAGTGAGATTTCTCACATCTATGTTTATCTATTTTAATAATAATAACTTTGACTTTTGAATGGTGTCTTTGATCTAAATTACATTATGATTTCTTTTAACTGTCCCAACAGTCCTAAAAGTTGTATTAATGCCTCTATACTTTTGTTGTATTTATTATTAGTGGTGCATGTGTGTACACATGGCTGGTGTGCATGTCTTACAGGGTGCATGTGGTAAGAACAGCTTTCAGTAGGCTTTGCTTCCATGATGAGCACTGAAGCTCAAATTCAGATCATGAGATTTACATGACAAGCACTTTCCCTCGCTAAGTCATATTACTGGTTCCACGGCTACTTTCTTTAAGGTGACAAAAGTGAGATGCACACAGATATGACTTCTTCCGCGTCCTCGCTTATTCTGTGATGTATTTATTACTTATTATTGTACTTATTGCAATTTGATTGTGTTTCAGTAGCCCATTTTACAACACCCGGTTGAAAGGAATGGATTTGTATTTTCCAAATGCATCCTGTGATCATCTTTTATTTCTAATCTTATTTTTAAAAAAAATAGCTAGAAAATATAAAAATAATTACAGGGGCTGAGTTTAACATACTTGCAGGTCAGTTTTAGTGTTGAACAATCAACACACATGACAAGCACACTTGCAGGAAAGAGTTAAAAAAGAAAATTGAATCTGGGCAAGGTGGTCTTTAATCCCAATACTTGAGAGGCAGAGGAAACAAATTTCCGTGAGTTCAAGGCTAGTCTGATCTACCTGGTGAGTTCCAGGACAGGCTATGTTTAAAAGCAAACAAACAAAAACCAAAACCTAAACCAAAAAACAAAACAAAAAGGGAACGAGAAAAGAAACTAAGCTTAAAGATAACCCACTGCTTTTTTTTTTAAAACCTATTTCCTAAAGTCTCCTGAAAGGGAGGCTGTTAGGGGTGTGGGCAGGGAAAGGGGGCAAAGAGGAGCTGGTAACAGCAGAGGTGAATGCGATCCAAGTACATCATGTTCATGAATGGAAACGTTGTAAAGACATTCTCCACTTGCTGAAATTACTATGTGCTGATGAAAAACATTTGTGTGGGCTGGGGATGTGGTTCAGTTGGTAGAGTGTTTTCCCCAGCATGTACAAGGCTCAGGAATCTGATTCCAGTACTGCCTAAACCAGGCATGGTGGCACATCCCTGTAATCTCCAGGAGAGTGGAGGCAGGAGGACACCAGAGCGCTTCCCATCACAAGGCTTACTCTAATATTACAGTGCCCAGTCCCATGCACTGTACAAGACTTCCTTTTGAGTTACATCATTTTCCTGCTCCTACCAAGGGCAAGCTTCAAACAGCAGAGCAGGGGTGGCCTTTGCTTCATCTGCCACCACCTCTTGTGTTCCCTTCAGCTAGATTCCCAGGCTCCTGGGGTTAGAGGGATTTGGGGGAAGGAGCACAGAAAGTTCTCCCTCTGCTGCTGTCTTTCTGAAGGGCTTTGCACTCCCCAGCATGGCAGTTGTTGAAAGCTGACTCTCCCATGGGACCACGGAGTTCCTCAGAAGTTTCCTTGGATGTTGCTCCCACTGCAGCTCTGCTAGAGGAACCGGTTCCTTTTGATCCACCTCATTGCCTCCTTTGGTATCTGGTGGATCTCAGAGACTCAGCCAGAGTTTCCATGTCAGAGCCTAAAACAGCCATTCTGTGTATTACACACACTCTCACTTTAGTGGATGTGAACACAGAATGGTACGTTCTTCCAGAAAATTAAGCAGTAATTATCTCAGGGTTGGTTTCTGAGCCGCCCATGGATATCAAAGTCCACAGATGCTCAATTGCTATAGTGTTTGCAGATAACTTCTGCAGGCTGTAGGCTCCAAAGCCCCTCTAGATTACATAGAATACAGTAGCAATGATATATAAATAGTTGTTGGTATTGTATTGTTTCGGGAATAATTGTAAGACAAAGATCTGTTCATATTCCACAGAGATTTCAATATATTTTTCAAGTATTTTCCATCTGGTTTGTTAAAAATACACACATGACATGATACCTGTAGAAACAAGTGGCCAATTATATATGATAGGTGTTGCCTGGCATTTGGCACAGTGCTGGAAACATTGTTATTATTGCTAGTTAATTTAAAGTTTTATTATTTATTATTATTAAATAATAAATAATAAAGTTTTATTATTTATTTTATTATTATTTAAATTTTTGCTAGCTAATTTAAAGTTTTATTATTATTATTCCAGTTTGAAAATGAATTATAAAACTACTCCTCATTCGCTATTTTTTAATTAACCCATATTTTAGTGGTTTTTCAATAAATATGTAGTTTCAGTTCTGTCTGTTCCATCTGTAAAATTGAAATCAATTCTGTCTTTCTCCAGTGATAGAAGTTTTTCATATGAGTTTACCTTAGTTTACATTTTTCTATTTAAAAATGGAGAAGAAAGCATAAACATAACTTTCTAATCTATAAAAGGGTTACATTCAAATAGAGGAATACAGTATCATTTCTAATCAATATCATTCATGCATTTGATAAACTTATCGGAATACCATTAGAGCCATACATTTTTAAAAAGTAATAATATTAACTTTTAAACTTCCTAATTCCTTTCCCTGGCTCTCTTATCCTACCCTCAGGATCATAAGAGAGATTGCCATGGCAACTACATCAACATGACCATGGCTTGGACAGGAAAGGGAGTGGCTTAAGACACGAGACACTTCTAATACCATAGAAGTGCTTTTGCTTGTTTTGGTAGTTTTGTTTCATTTTTGTTTTTGAGACAGGGTTTTACCACATAGCACTGGGCCCGAATCCCATCATTCATTTGTTCAAGCAATTATTTTCTTGAACTCTTTCTGTGGACCAAACGTTATTCTTGCTGCTAGACATCCAAACAAGGAACAGTCAGATGAAAGGTGCTGGCCTTGGTATTGAGTCTCCAACAAGTACTGCAGAGAAAGAGGAAGTGGAGAAGGATAAAAAAATGCCAGAGTCGAACAGACGGTGCAGATTGAAATAGAATCCTGGAAAGTCCTTACTGACAAAGTGGCATTTGGACACAGAAGGGAAGGAAGTGGAATGGTTCTGAAGACTTGAGGAAGGATTGGTAACTGTTTGTCTCTTGCTTATGATAAAGAGACTTCACAGACAGTTTGGACTTCGTGCAACAAATCCAAAGATCTAGCAGAATGAAGCCACATTCTATGTGACAGCTGTTAGATGAAAGACAGGTGACTGGTTACTTTAAATCAAGTCAGAGCCTTAACGTGCGACAAAAAGGTTCCAGTTTCCCAAGTCTTTATTGCCTGTCTCAATTACATCTCCTGTCAATCCCTTAAAGATCCAAGTTTGCAACCTTGACTATGTGAGAGCCAAGGTTACATTTTAAGTTTTAATTACTATGCCTTAGAGGTCCAGGAAACAAAAATACTTCTGCTCCGCAAGCCCCTTGCGCTAGGACAGATAGTTCCTGAAATGCTGGAGGCTGTGTTTATGGGAGATAACAAATCACGTGCCTTTCATTCTCATAAACAAGTTTGTTCGAGCCACAGATACCAGACATGATTGATCACATGTGGGCGGGAGCTCCACAGGCTGGAGGTGTGTCAGAATGTATGCTGGCCCCTGATTGGACCCGGTGGGAAATGCAATGACTTACGGGTTTTCCATCTCTTAAGCTGCTGCAGACTGTGATTCTG
This sequence comes from Dicrostonyx torquatus, assembly GCA_028555095.1. Lineage (NCBI taxonomy): Eukaryota > Metazoa > Chordata > Mammalia > Rodentia > Cricetidae > Dicrostonyx > Dicrostonyx torquatus. The sequence continues at coordinate 4,132,236 of JAQHUG010000065.1, forward strand.
GGCCGTTTCCCAGGAGCCAGAGCCCATCCACCTGGCCAGGATTTAATTAAAGCTTGCTTCAGATTTGGCCTTAAACTGTGGTAGTGGTCTTATTCTCAATCAGTGGGATTAACAACTAGAACCTGAAGAAAAGAGAGGCCTCAAATGCCACCGCCCTCCTTTAATGCGGTGCCTAGGCTTGAGGTCCTGGCAGTGTAACCCCTACTCACCCACACTGTGTGGGAATGCTGCCCCCGTGAGCCCCAGCCTAGGTCCTGGACTCCAGATGGATGAATGGTGTTCGCTTAGCTGTTGGAAGCCTGGAGCGACAGACAGACACCAGTGTCTCTTGCACAATGGCTGATGTTATCAGGACTGAGTTAAGAACTCGCCATCCTGGTCTGCACACATTATACCTTTCACACACACCAACAAAACTATGTTGATTAATAAAGAGATTCGGAGCCAAACAAGGCATATTTTCTGTCTCAGCAGAACCTCAACACAACAAGCTATTGCAGGCATTTGAACCCCACCTACCTGCTGGCACACAGAAAGGACAGGAATTTTCCACTTTGAGTGAGAAACCACAGAGTTCACAGAAACTCCTCTGAGGAAGATCTGAGTGTGGCAGGGAACACAAGCGAGCAAAGAGTCCTCTGTCAGGTGTAGACACCATCCCCAACCCCAGTAGTGTCAAATGTGGGTTGACATAGCAATGACCTCATGCTTTCTACCCCAGGTAGGTTGTTGTCTCTGTAACTATTTGTCTAAGCCTTAGAATCCTTTAACTGAAGCCCAATAGAAGGGGAGTTGAGATTTCCCAACCCCACTGCAATTGCATCTAGCTAGTTTGTTATAAAATAAAAATAGGCGAGAGTGTGGTGACTTTGAAGCATGGCATGCACGTTTGCAAACTGTAAGGCACAGTGTGGCATGCACGTTTGTGGCACAAATTGTAAGGCACAGCGTAGGTTTCCATCCATTGCGTTTACACGGGGATAAGAAAACCTTAAGCCGGAGGTGGGGGAGGGACGTCCACCGAGCACAGGCATTCGTTGTATTTCACAATCAGTTAAAGAGAAAACAAGGGGAGGAGAAGGAATTTTCAGCCCTAACTCCAAGAGGGTATTGGAAAACTGAAGTTTTACACTAGTAAGACTGAAACCCACAGGCGAAAAGTTGAAGTCATTTTAAAAAGAAGCGAGTCAAGACCGACTGAACCATTCCTGTCAGCTAGCATGGACATGGGAGAAAACTTATGGAGAGGATCACAAAGACTGTGAAATGGAGGAAATGTCTCCTTTGTGTCTGAGTCCCCCTCTCTTGTGTTCTTTCCCCCTCTTGCATAGTGGTTCTACTGTCTACCGTAGAACACAAAGTCCCCAATGACTGTGTTCTCTTTCACGCCCCTAGATATGGACCAACACAGAGACTCAAGAAAACTTCTTCTATTTTTAAAAAGGAATTCTTGTTCAAACTACATTGATTTTAAGACTGAAAGAAAAGAGTAAAGAGAATGACAGGGTTCTCAAGACATATTTCTCTTCTTGCAGGGAGTTTTCAAGGGGCGCCAGCCACTCTTCTAAGGAATGATTTATGCATTTTTGGATTGGAAATGAAACATTCACCACCAGCATTTGGCAGGTGCAGTTCTTGATTCTTTTAACTTTAATACTTTATATCTACTGCATCCGTAGAGGCTCTTTGAAATTATGTGTGTGTGTGTGTGTGTGTGTGTGTGTGTGTGAGAGAGAGAGAGAGAGAGAGAGAGAGATTCTACACACAATCATACTCCAATTATGTAGTAGATCTAGATTCAACAAAAGATAAAACAAAATAAGTCTTGTTTTTATTTTCTGGAAAAACAAGCCTTAATGTTCTTTTTACCTGGTACCCACTTTCACTCTTTTGTTTGACTGTAAAACAGTGGCTAGGTTGTAGCTTGGTTTGTAGTAGCTTGGTTGGTAGAGTGCTTGTCTATCGTGTGGGAATCTCTGTGTTTGACAGCCAGCGCCACGTAAGCTGGGCATGGTGGTATAGACTTATAATCCCAGCTCTTAGGAGATGGCGGCGAGAGGATCAGAATGTCAAGATCAGGACATAGGAATTAGACATACATAAAACCCATCAATCACTCAAACAAATAAACAACAGGGCCCCAGACCTTAGTAGGCCCTGAGGTCTTAGCACAACTGACTCCATGATGGAAATATCACCCAGTAAAACTCAACCTGTGGACAGCACCACCTGCCAAAATGAAAACAAATACCTAATCTATCAAAGTCCATATAGTCCCGGGAAAGTCTCTAAGTGTACTAACCTTGCTCTTTGGCTTCTGCACTTTCACTACTGGCTAACTGTTCTTGTTAACTGAAGTATGTCATCCCAGGACATGGTTTTTGTGCTTAATTGGTCACGCTGAGAGAAATGCTCTTGAACATCCAGTGTGGTCACTGGCTGGCTAATAAAGACTTTCTTTTGGCTTAAACCCATTCTGAGCAGTCTTCTTTAGTGAATACCCCCAAAACACACCAAAAGGCAACTGTGAAATTAATTTGCAGATAACTACCAGTCCATACATTTGAGTCCTAAATGCATATTTACAGAAAAACAATTTTAGTATCAACTTTCATTGTAAGGAAGTCACAAGTGACAGAGATTTTTTTTTTAAAAAAAAAATGGTTGGTGAGGTGACTCAGAGAGGAAAGGTACTTGTAGCCAAGCCTGAGGACCCGAGTTCAATTCCTGGGACCCAGATGGCCGTACCTTAGAACTGTCTGGTAAGTCACCCGCCTCATGGTGACACACAGACTTTTATAATGGGTTAGTTTAGATGAAAGAGCTGGCCAAGAAAAGGCTGATGATGATGGGCCAGGCAGAGTTTAAATGAATATAATTGTCATGTGGTTATTTCGGGCATAAGCAAGCAACCAGCGGCTGAGCGGGCCTGAGGCTGGGGGCTGGGAGCTGGGTGCCGGGACCACAACCTACACCTCTCCACCTATTTACAACACCCGAGTTTCAGAGGAAATCTCGGCTTATTACAGAAAGCAAAAAAAAAAAAAAAAAAAAAAAAAAAAAAAAAAAAAAAAAAAAAAAAAAAAAAAAAAAAAAAAACAAAAAAAAAAACACCCAAAGCATGAGTATTCTCCTTTATTAACCTAGCCTGTTCCTCCCTGCGTTTCTTTCTCGCTGTATCTGTGGCTTCCCGTTCCAGACAGGCTGAAAAGCTGGCTTGCGAGCCTGGACTCCCACTTCTCCACTCACTGCCCAGAGCACAAATGTCGGATGTTGGTGTTCAGCTTCAGTTTTGTCTTTCATTTTGTAACTCCAAGTGTATGTCCTATGAGCACCTTCTTTCAGGGACCAATTGATGACAGGTAAAACTCCCATACCTTGCTCTGCGCATTGTGTTTATCTGACTGCCCCTGATCCGTATCATTGTTAATAAACTGGTAATCTAGGAAGCCAACTATTTTCCTGAGTCCTGTGAGCCACTCCAGCCAATGATGAGATGAAGGAGCTGGCTGAGGGAATCACTGATTTGTATCGCATTGGTTAGAAACAGCAAGACCTGTGTCTGTGGTCTGCAGTGGAGCAGTTTTGTTGGATGGAGACCTTAGCCCGTGGAGTCTGGTGCTATCATCAGAAAGGGAGCTTTGTGATTGGTTGAGAATGTAGGACATCAACTTGATATCTGGAGAAAACTAGAAAATCGCTTTATACGGAAAAAAAAAAATCCCATATTGGCCACAGATGCAGTCTGTGTTAAATTTCAGTATAGAGAAAAATAGTTTATTATACAAATTCAAACCAACATTTACTGATGCCCCAGACACCAGCAGTACTTGTTCTTATCACCTGAAACGTGGGACAGGTCCTATCCAGTAGCCACTGAGTCACATGAATCAGGAGAGGAATGTTTGTGAGGTGCCATTTTAGCCTGTGATTTGGGATAGATGTCTGTTGGAGCTACAACCCTCCCAGAAGATCTGGAAACCATCTCTCCACATTCTGAACCGCCAAGACTGTTGCAGCTGCCACCACAAACCTAAGCAGCATCAGGGCTCAACTCTGAAGCCCGCGGATGCAAACCTTTGAAGGTCTGTCACCACTGCGGAGTTGCACCACCATTGGGAACTGCTGAAGTCCACACTACTGAGACACTCATACATAACTGTTGGCAGCGCTCAGAGCTAAAAGTCACACAGAAGCTACACGTTGAGTTGACCGCCACTCATGGCCAAAGCGTTTACCTTCCTAACTGACACCTTATTTAACAACAAGGGGAGTCTTCTCTTAGAGAGAGCTACTTCAGTAAGCTGGAAGAAGCAACGGTTTCACTAGATGTTTAGATATCAAGATAGGAACAGAAGATCCATGACGATAAAATGATGCCTTCAAACAAAAATGGTAACTCTCCGTAAACAGAACTCAATTTGAAGAAAAACTTGAAATGTTTTTTAAAAATTATAAAAGCTATCCTCAATAAAATGCAAGAATTAATATATAGAATTGATAAAAATTCAAGAGATGAATGAGAAATTCATATCACCAAATGGATAAGAAATTAATGTACATACATACATATTTATGTATAATAAACCAATAAGAAATCACAGAAATGACATGTATATATATATATTGGTTTTTCAAGACAGGGTTTCTCTGTGTAGCTTTGGAACCTATCCTAGAACTTGCTCTGTAGACCAGGCTAGCCTTGAAATTTATGAGCTGGGGACAGATCTTTTGAGTTTAACCAACTAGATGAAACATTTAAGGTTTAAAAACGGAAAGATAGCAATAATAATTTAAAAATACTCTAAAGCCATAATTTTTTAAAAAATGGAAATGAAAGAAATGCAAAATTAAAGAAAAAGAGGGGAAAGAGGTATGGAGATCACGAGAGAAACATAAAGAAAGAAAATATGAAAAAGAATAAAGAAATCCTCTTATATTTATGGGACGCTGTTAAAAGAACAAATATTTGCTTTAGGGGAATTCTATAACTCACAAAGGAGAGAAAAGCTCTGGAGGGCTATTTCATGTAGCGTTTTGACATTAACATCAATCTTTCCAATATCCAAAGACTCTGGGCACCCTGATATAAAATGCTAAAACGATACCAATTGTATTTTTTAATCTATTGCATTTATTGTATATATTTTTATTTATTTAAAAAAAGGACCTCAACCAATGCCAAAAGTTCAAGACAAAAAAATCCTGAAAATAAGAAAATAAGTAACACGTGAGGCAATGCCTGATAGACGCACAGCAGAGGTCTCAGCAAAGCCTTTCTACACCAGGAGAGAATGAGATGAGATATTAAAGGTGCTGAAAGAGGAAAATGATCCCGTCAATCAAAAAATACTAAGCCTTGCAAAATAATTCCTAAAACTGATGGGAAAATAAGAGCTGGGGAGATGGCTCAGCAGTTAAAGGTGCTTGCTATGCAAGCTTGGCAACCTGAATTTGATCCTTGGAACCCAAGTAATGTGGAGGGAGAGAACCGACTCTGTATAATTTTCCTTTACTCTCTATGAGGACTGAGGCCCACATGGCATACACACTCAACTGCACAAAATAATAATAAATGAAAATTTAAAGCAATTGAAAAATAAAGTATGTCTCATAGTCAGAAACTAAAGGAATTCATTACCCACTAGCACAACCGCCTTTCCTTCTCTGCCTTTGACAGAAAGAAAAGATAAACAACAGTTTCCCTAGCCCTCCTTCTCTGATTAGAAACAAAGAATCCTTGTACACTTGCCTTCTTGGAAATCTCACTGCCAGGTCCTGTCAGCGGCTGCAGAGAGATCAGCTAGACACACACACACAAACACATACACACACACACACACACACACACACACACACAACATCATGATTGGTGGCTTGGGAGGTGGGGATCAGGCAGAAATATGCCAAGGAACCTTATGGCAACTGAGAGAGTAGGGGACATATCTTCTCATCGCCCTTAGCACCCGACTTTGTTAGGGAAGAATTTAGCCCTTTCAGTGAGCCCTCCCATGCTTCCCTAGGCAGAAAAACACCATTGGTCATTAAAACAACATCACCAACAAAACTTTGGGGAACAGAAATATTCTGTGTCTTAATTGTGGTAACAGTTGTATGGATTTACACATGGCCCCACAAGTCAAATTAACCATTTAAATATATACTCACTTCAGACTGGGGTAGAGTACTTGGCAAGTATGCCTGAAACTTGGGGGTTTATTCCCAGAAACACATAAACTCCGTGTGGCGGCTCTTGTCTGTGATTCCAGCACCTAGGAAATAGCAGCAAAAGTATCAGAAGTTCAAAGTCACCCTTTACTTGACAGCAAGTTTAAGGCTAGCCTGAAACATATGAGTCCCTGTCTGGGCCAAAAACAAGAGAGCAAAACCAAACCAACCAGTCAAACATTTTTTTTTTCTTTTTGAGACAGGGTTTCTCTGTAGCTTTGGAGTCAGTCCTGGAACTAGCTCTTGCAGACCAGGTTTGCCTCGAACTCACAAAGATCTGCCTGCCTCTGCCTCCCGAGTGCTGGGATTAAAGGTGTGCACCACCACCGCCCGGCTGTTCTACATTTTTTATATGCCAAAATTAATGGAGATATGTAGTGGAGGAGCTATGGACTGCTAGAGCAATCCCTGACAGACAGACAGGTACTAAGACAGACGAAAGTCTCCCAGCATCTCCTTTACCCTCTGTCTCAGAGAAAGGCCTGGCAGGCTTTGTTTCCTGGCAGCAGGAATTTCCATATATTTTCCAATATATATATATATGTACACACATATGGAGAGAGAGAGAGAGAGAGAGAGAGAGAGAGAGAGAGGGAGGGAGGGAGGGAGGGAGGGAGAGAGAGAGAACTATGAAGAGCAGTGCCAGGACGAACCCTGGAGCTAAGAACATTCTCACAGAAAAGTGACTTTTGAGATAGAGTTGTGGGGCTGAGCTACGCCCTATATCCCAGGGAAGAGCAGGCAAGTCAGAGACAAGAGCACAATAAAGTTCCAACCAAGGGAGTCTTGGCTCAGATGGTCCAGAGCAGAATAAGAAGCAACGAGAAACAATGTTTCCAGAGTGGGGATGCTTTAGGGTCCTTCAGCTGCTGCTGAGCAGAATCTGTTGTTTACTAGGTGATAATACTGGAGTAACTGACAGTCTTACTCTTGAGCTAAATAAAAAGAAAGAGGAAAATAGTTGTATAATCGCATCACTGCAGCAGCCCACGTAGAAATCTGGGCTTGCGTTTCCTGTTAGTTTACTTGAATCTTGTGATAGCACACAAGTCACCTGTTTCTACCCTGACAGAAAAATGCAGTCATGTTAGTTAACTTTCAGGCCACTCCGGTGGACTTCTTCCTCCAGCCTTTGGGAAAACGAACCTCACTAGTCATGGCCTTCACTTCCCTCCCCATCCTGGCATCTGCCAGCCTTGTCATCTGAGGTGACACTCACCAAGTTGAAGGTCCCTTACAGGAACACATCCCAGGTGTCCTGTCTGAAGTCACACCATTGAGAACAAGATGTACGATCCCTTGCAAGGAACAGGTGGTGTCCTTGATATTTTTCTCAGCAGCCACACCCGACAGGTAAACTTGTAAGTGGGTCGCAGACACAAGATGAGCTTTGAGATTCGAGGAAGCAGGTTCACTTCTAAACCCAAAGCTAAGCTTCTGAGACAATTTCATCAGCTAGGAAAACAGTGCTTGCTCAGGAAGTTGGGTTCTGGGTATTTAACCCGAGTGTGACTTGGAAAAGAAAATCATTCGGCTCAGAGTCATCTGGCACAATGTAACTTCAACAAAAGTTCCAATTAATATAAGTCAATTAATTCAAACTTGTTTCTAAATTAATAGCCTGAGTCAGGAATAACAACTTGACTTTTGTGTTGAAGCAGGAGGTAGAGTTGGGAGGACCAGGAGCCCTTCCCAAAGGCCACAAAGTTAGCATACAAAAAAAAGAAAGGAAGGAAGAAAGAAAGAAAGAAAAGAAAAGAAAAGAAAAGAAAAGAAAAGAAAAGAAAAGAGCTGGCAGAGAAGCCGGTTGGAAACCCTGCCCCACCCCCTACCACCCTGAACCAAGGCTTGCAACAGAAATTCTACTCTATGCAAACAACACAGAAAACCTGTGGAATACGATATAAAAGTGATTGAAAGTGAGATCCCAGCCCTCTAACGCTTCTATATCCAAGGAGTCTGGGATAAACGATAGGAAGCATCACCCTAGCCCCTGGCCTGGGAGTTACATTGGTCTGGACTCCAACTCCCAGCCTGCCAAGTGCTGACCCCTCCCCGGGGAGGGTCAGGACCACAGGACCACTCCCACATGGTATTTAGGCTCATGGGGGGGGGGGGGGGGAACACGTGGTCTCCGGGGTTTGCGTGGGGTCCCCATGCTGTATCAGTCCACCCGAGAGTGCTGCATTTATTAAACATGGGCATTTTAATTTGTCTAATCTGGTTTAATTGGAGTTATTTGTGTTGGTGGAACGGCTTTTCTTAAGATTAAACCAAACAAAAAACCCTAATCCTCTACATGGCCTGCATACTCTCTCCCTGGATAGTGTCTTTATTCTTAAAGCATTTTCTCCTTTTCCTTGCTGTGCTCCATGAGGTTGGCAGAGGTTTGAAGCCACTGCAGTCAGTGTCTATAGAGGGCATTATTTTCACTTTTAAAATTTTAGGTGTGCAGATGTTTTGCCAGCATGTGTGTCTGCACTGTACAGTGTGTTCAGTGCTCACTGGATCAGAGTTACCGCAGTGTCAACTTCCATGTGGGTGCTGGGAATTGAACTCTAGCTCTCTGAACAGCCAGTGCTTTTAATTGCTGAGCTGCCGTCTCTCCAGACCTAAGACTTTGTGATAACAACCTAGCTGTAGCTGTACTCAATGTGTAAAACTGTATCTGCCAGCCTAGGCTAAGTAGGGAGCCCAGCACCGCGCCCAAAGCACCTTTGCCTCTCCCATCCGGTTCAGCAGAAGCTGGGCTGGAGTCTCCACTTTTAACACAGCAGGCAGCCAAAGAGCAGTGCTCTCTCCTATGGGAAAGGGTTCGTGTCTGCTGAAAATAAGATTTAAAGATGTCCAGAACACAACAAAACAAAGGCATTAACCCAGAGAAAGCTGAACTTGGATGAGTAATAACCAGATGCCGTCCCCACCTATGCTGTGCTGCTGTAACAGACTGGATAGTCTACAAAAAAACCCCACAATCACTGGTTTTGGGTTCTGGTGGCTGGAAAGTGGACACCAAGATCCAAGGGCCTTCCTATTGCTTCATCTCATGACAGAAAGACTCTGGGGTGGAGAGAGAGGAGGCAGAATGCATGAGCCGTAGAAGGAAGCCAACTCCTTTTTTTTGTGTGAGGAACCCACTCTTTCATCAATTCTGAAGAGCTAAGTCACCAGTACATCCACAACAAAAGATAAAGCATTTAGGCCACTAAAGAGGAGAAAGCCTGGGAATAAAAAGGCCTCCAAAGCAATAATCACAAGAAAGTAGCTCATGTTTGGAGAGAAATACTAACAAATTCAAAAAGGTGTATAGACTCCAGCTGATATAAACAGATTCTCACCGTGACAGAACAATCTAACTTGCAACAAGAGAGAAACAAACGAGACAGAAAGAGTGAGGGAGGGAGAGAGACTTGGAACAGCCAGAGAGCAGAGAACCTCTAATTTTCACTGGTTCTCTAGCTGGCATCAGATTGCCCATCTGAAACCATGGGAACCAAAAAGAGATAGTTATGTTTTCCAAATGCCAGAACTGTCTCCTCAGCAAAAATACCCTCTAGGCAAGGGAAAAGTGTCAGAATTTGTTGCCAATAGATCTTCCCTTAAAAAAATGGCTTTGCCTAGCATCTATGAGGCTCCTGGTTCATTCCCAGTACTATGGGGTGGTAAAAAAAAAAAATGGCTCTAAATGCATTTGACACTTGAAGAAAACAAGAGAAAAAAATTTTTACAACCTCAAAAAGGAAGAAAGGAAGAAAGATCAACAGAGAAAACAAAATTGTGCATAAACACAACATACTTTTACTGCTCATGAGCTCACTAAATTATGCTTGAAGTTGAGGCAACATTGTCTGATACAGCTTCAATGCATACAGAAGGAGTATTTAACACAACTGAACAGGAGAGGGACAAGGGACTAACATATCTGTATATCTTAAACTGTAACCAAGACAACTGATGCAGATATATTAACCAGTTGCCCCCCCCCCAAATCTATGTAGAGGATCTGGGGAGATAGTTGAGTGTCATGCTTACTGCCCAAGCATGACCACCCACTTAAAGCTGAGTGCAATAGTAACCGTAGTGCTGGGGGTCACCAATAAGAAGATTCTGGTGGCTTGCTGGTCAACCACCCTAAACCAGTTTAATGGAAATAGTTTTTTCTCAGGTTTTGTGAGAGACTATGTCTCAAAAAACAAGGTGGGGAAGGATAGAGGAAAATACCACACCCAATCTCTGGGCTCTACATGCTAACACATGGACAAGCACACACACATACACTGTGGTGGGTTGAATGAGAATGGCCCTCATAGGCTCATATGTTTGAGAGCTCGGTCCCCAGTTGGTGCAACTGTTTGGGAAAAAT
>JAQHUG010000065.1:4145488-4155913 GCA_028555095.1 Dicrostonyx torquatus
TAGAATCTATGGTGGCATTCAGTCAGATACACTTTCTACTTATCTAAAGGTAAGACAAAACATTCAGCATCTTTTCTAAGCCACATCTTTCCAGATGGTTCAGAATTACATTGAGCCTCCCTGCTACCCCAACTCTCCCTCTGCCTCATAACCAAGGGTGAAGACAGTATTATAACATCACCAGAAAGAAGTCCCCAGCTCCTGCGTGATGTCCCTGTTCTCTGTGAGTAGAAGAATGAAATGATCCGAGCAAGCCCCTTTGTAATATCAAGCCATCTCTCTGCTCCTGTCATCTCTATGTTCATGGGCTGAGTTTTGAACTCCAACTTCTGTCTACAGAGGAGATCCTTATCTTGTAAAGCAAATGTTAGTTCCCCCAAATGGGAGAAAGACCATGACCCAATTTATCACGGCCAAATTACCTAAAGCGAGCCTCTCTATTACCGTACATGGACTGCCTTCCTCTAAGGCAGGGGTCCAGAGGGCAGCATTGGATGTGAGGCAGGCAAGGCTTTTATAGAGCTCGGGTGTAGGGGCTTCCAAGTCGGGGAAAACAGATAGGATAAAAGGAGTAGAACATAACAGGTGGTCAAAACATGGTAATCCCAACAGGTAGTCATAACAAAGTAGCCAGAGGTGGTCTTATAACCTTTGGAAACAAAGCTAGGGTTCAAGATGATTATAAATGACTTTCTGAAACAAAGACTTGATTGCCTTTCCTTGAGTATTGGGTACAGAATCATTTGTAGCTAAGGTTACAGGTGAGACATAGCTCAATCCTTGAGAAACAGAAGTTTAATCTCAAACAAGGAATGAACCTAGCTGGTCTTCACTATAAGATGGCGTTTAAGCTTAAGATGGTTTAAGCAGGGTGGCTCTTCAGAAACACATTTAGCGAATGTGACTGTGTCTATCATAAATGAAGATAAAGATGAAGATGCTATTGGCCATCTATCTCTCTGTGTTCCATATCCATAGATTCAACAGTCTTAGACTGAAATCTTTTAAAGTTCTGACTTGTATTGAACATATAGACTTCCTGCCCTTACTTCCTAAACTATATTGATTATAGTTCAATATACTGTGGAACTACTGCAGCTGATGCAAGTGACATGGAGATGCTTTAGAGCTTCCAGGAGGATGTGCGTAGCTATAGAAGAACAGAACACTTTCTAGAATTGGGAGGTTGGTCCTAGAAAGTCCCCAAATAGCAGGGAGCAACTCCCTTTTCCACTTCAGTTTCTGCTAAGCAGACTAACGTGGAGATCTCTAGAATAGAACCTTGCAGCGTGTTTTCATGATTTCTTTTTCTTCATTGTGAGAACCCGAGCATAATTCCAATGTGCAGATCATTTGAAGATGAACCCAGCACAGGATGGTTTACAGTACAGTGTTCAGCCAGGGAAATGTTATCACCCTCTATAACGTGACCACTAATTAAACTAGTACCCTACCTAGAACACTTTTAGCTGAAACTTTTAGGTTAACTGTGAAAGAGGACACTGTCGATCTATTCCTCAGGATAGCAAGATGGATACTTACAGTTCAGTGATTCAGCAATGGCCCCAGCCCCAAGAAGCACATCTGTGAGGAGAGCACCAAGTGGGGCGGGTAAGGGCTGCTTGCAATGCTACATAGTTTAGTGGCAAGAAACAAAGTGTGCCAGCAGTCATGCTCACTCTGCTGGCCTTGGGTCCTTAAGGAAAGTTTGACTCATACTCAGATTTTAGTGTTTCTAGCTTACAAAAAGGTGGTTTTAATTTGTTTTATTTTCTGAAGAACGAATATTTAAGTATTGGAAACTCAGCTCATCCAAAATGTAATAAGGGGTCTTAGCATAAAATCAAGTTGAGCCTGGCATCAGATTCCTACCTCTGCAACCGTAGCAAGTCTGGTGGCCTCTTGGGAAGAAACTTGCCTGAGGACAAAGCAGCTAAAGGAGCAGGTGCCAAGAGAACAGAGACTGGGTAGCATGAGATGCTTTGGCTGAGCCATGGCTTTTGCTACCTCCTGGTCCATTTTCTTCCTCTCATCTACACGTAACTATCTGCGTACCTGTGCAAGAGGCTTGAAGGGAAGATCTGTAAGGTTAATATTAGGTGGTAGCGTAATGCACTGAGCAACAGAATTTAGAAAGGACCAGAACTTCAACTTCCACAATAGTACATGGAGGCCAGAGCCAGCAAATGGATGATATCTCTCTCTCTCTCTCTCTCTCTCTCTCTCTCTCTCTCTCTCTCTCTCTCTCTCTCTCTCTCTCTCTCTCTCTCTCTCTCTCTCTCTCTCTCTCGGCGGTGGTGGTGCATGCCTTTAATCCCAGCACTCGGGAGGCAGAGGCAGGCGGATCTTTGTGAGTTCGAGACCAGCCTGGTCTATATAGAGCTAGTTCCAGCACAGGCTCCAAAGCGACAGAGAAACCCTGTCTCGAAAAACCAACCAAAACAAAACAAAACAAAAAAACTGTCTTTATTCTATACGTATTGGTGTTTTGCCTGCATGCATGTCTGTATGATGGTGGCAGATCTGGAACTGGAGTTACAGACAGTTGTGAGCTGCCATGTGGGTTGCTGGGTATTGAACTCAGGTCCTCTGGAAGAACAGCTAGTGTTCTTAACCACAGAGCCATTTCTCCAGCCCTGTGTGAACTCTTTTTATGGTAGACATAGACTGTTGGGGAAGGGGACATACAGAGTCTTCAGAAGGCAGCACTGTTGATATCCCCCAACACACACACACACACACACACACACACACACACACACACACACGTTACAAAAAGAGGTGGAAGTAAACTTGAGATTAATAACTTGTCAAGGTCTTGGGGGAACGGATTAGATAATGGAGTCTCCAGTCTGAGTCTAAATATATCCCCTCTTACCTCATTGTGGCTCCTTGGAAAAGTACAGAAATACAGAGAACGGCGGGGAGAGGAGTGGAAATCGCATGCCATTCCATCACCAAAGGACTTACATTTGCCAACAAAGCTGTGCCTGCTCAAAATGCCAGCAACCACACAGGCTGAATCAGGAAGACCACAGGTTTCAGGCAGCCTGGGCTACATGGTGAGCACTGTTTCATCTCAGAAATCACAGTAAAGTTTATAATTATCAGTAGTCTTTGTAGGATCCAAATAGAGCTATTGCTAATTATTTCTCTGAACTTTCTACCCACCATTCTACAGCAGTTCTATTAAAGCATTTAGAGGGCATTTGCTGGAGTTCCTGTAATCCACTCTTGGCTTTTAAGGAGTTAACCCAGATCTCCCAGACTCCCTCAGTGTCTACATACTGCTTAAGAAGGCTATGCCATAAGCAGGGTATTTCTTGACTTGGTGCCAAGTCTTAGCCATTTGACCTTGTAACACAATCCCTCTGAATTCCTGCTGAAAATGATCCCAACCCCGTTGAGATGCCATATGGCAAACCCTAGGTATCACAAAAATCTGATTTTAATTTCTGGCCAGCCAACAGCCTCAGAGGATGAAAACCCTTCCAAGGCCTGGGAGCCCTTTCAGCTGTGGGTAACTGGATGGAACTAGAAGCCTCTGGGTGGGAAGAATGGAAATGAGCCCACTTCAGAAGGTGCCTAATACAGGGAATTCAAGCAGGGTTTAAACCATGGACAAAAGAAGGCTGAAGTCCCTGCCTGGACTTGTGACATCAGCCATTCTGCCAGGCAGACACCAGGAATGCAGATTAACTGCCTCTTACATGATCAAACTGAGAACATCGTGCTGTATTTCCCCCAATTTGAATCAACAAGGAAGGAAACTGGATGGCGCCCTGCACTCACGGGGCTGCCAAAGCCCCCTTATGCAATTTAGGATGCTTTACCAGAGATAAACTTCTGACTGGTGTAGATTTTTTTTTTCAAACTAGGTGGAACAGGCTTGGCTGCATTCTTTGGGGGTTGGAAGTTAGTGGTGTAATTTTCAATGCTGAATTTTCATTCTGAAGACATCACGAAAATGATCTTACTTGCCACTAAAATAATATTTGTGGTGCTAACTGACGCTGGAAAATTTTGCTTGTAGCTTAAAATATTTTCTTTCATGGAGTAGTATGTTTCTAACTGAAGAACCTGGGCAAAGACTTGGGCTATTATGAAAACATTTCCCTTGAAAAATTTGTAGTTTTTAGACTTGAGAAACTCTGGTGTGCGACATTTCTCTTTAAATCAAGAACTATAAGGATGTAACTATATTTGGAGGTTATTTCAGTTGCTCCAGTCCAGGACCCCTGCCCCCATCCCCAAATGACCATACTACACTGTGTCCCTTGGGTAGAAAGATACAGATGGATGGAAAGCACTGAGATTCCTTTAAGGATAAATACAGTTCTTGGATGGGAGTATAAATCACTACGATAAGAAAATAAGTCCTTCTTGCCAAAGACTTTATGGAGGATTGAAAGGAAGAAAACTAGCCTAAGAGCTAGAAAATCATCCATAGGCACTGGATCACTGGGCTGCTCTTAGCAAGAAGGGCTGGCGGGAGCAGCATGGGGCTCACTGGGATGGAGGGAGAAAGGCTTTCTGGAGAAGGTAGTTGAAAGGAAGGAACAGCTGGAAGTACTTGTAAGAAAGGAAGAGCAGCAGCTGCTTGGGGAGCAATGTGCAGTGTTCTCCAGTGACTCGCCAATAGCGGTATCCCACACAATGTTCAAGGAGTAAAGCACTGTGTTCTGGAAAACCGTTAACAGCAATGGCAAGTCACTTACGGAGACCAGTGCATCTGAAGCCCTATCATGCATGTAAATCTGCCAGAAATGTGGATAAATCGTTCATTTCCTGTTGTCACAAGTGGCTACAACTTTGAGCAAGTCCCATAACCCCCTGAGCACCAATGTCCTCATTTGTGATGCAACTAACAGCAGCACCTACCTGGTAACGCGGCTTAGAGATGAGATGCGTATCAAGTATTCTCTCTTAGGAAGGACTTAGCATACATGGGCCGCAGTCCCAGTTCTCCTATTGACTTTGTTGGATGATAGCCTAGAGGCTTGCCCACTACAGCTGGAGAGACGGTCATATTGCTTGGGTTATGAAGTGATACAGGGACATATTAAGCAGCTCTTCCCTTAGATTCACAGGTTTTTTAAATTGTATTTGTCTTATCTTCCTTTCTTCTTATGATTTATGCAAAACGTCAATAAAGAAAGATACATTCACTCAACAAATGCCATTGAGTGTCCATATGCCATGGTTGTTGTCCTTTAGAGACAGAGGTAAGGACAGCACGGCCCCTCCCCAAAGAGGATGGTAGAGCATTATGAAGAGAAGTGCTATGGAGAAATAAGAATCTGGGGAAAGAGCAAAGGCTGTGAAAGTGGGTGGTTATTTTGGTCAAAGAAATTTCAACAATAAATACATTCTCTCTCTCTCCTTTCTTTTTTTTTTGGTTTTCTTTAAGTGATTTGCTGATATCTTCCAATTTTTTTGTTTGTTTTTTTTCCCACCATTTCTTTAAGGTTGATTTCTCATTTCATCTTTAAGAATTTCAAACATTCTCTTGAAGTTATTTTTTTTATCTTTATCATTTTCTTCTGGTTCATCCATATTTGGTTGTTTGGTCTTGCTTTTATAGGGTCTTTAGGTTTTACTGGTATTGTGTTGCTCTTTGTGGTGTAGCATGTGATCTTACCTTTTCTACTCATCTTTTCCTCGAATAGGTATGGTTGGGGCTATCTGAGATTCTGTTGAATAATTGAGATTCTAGGGGCCAGTGAATCCAAAGTTAAGATGGTTTTCCTCATGGTACAGTCAGTGTCACAGTTCTAGTTACCCTGTTGGTTATTCCTGTTCCTTGAGGTAGCTCAGTGCTCCTGTGCTTTGGTCTCCTCCCTTTGAGTTTGATGTCTCAGGTCTACTTTGGCCTAGGCTGCTGGCTTTGATATGTTTCTGTAAATCTTGGTCTGGATTTCCTTTTGCAGAGGTCTCTGGTTTGGAGTTAGACCTGTTCTGTTGGCGATCGTTGGCTCTGGATCTGGTTGCTGGGTCAATCCTGATCCGCTCATGTCCTGGGACTGGGTTTGCTTCTTGGCTTCTGCTCCTGGTGGAGCTTTTTCTCTCTGTCTCTTAGGTAACTGATTCAGTCCCACTTCGGTTCCAGTGGAGGTCGCAGACTCTGGGTCAGGTCGTTGGCTCAATCCTGGTCTGCCAGTGTCCCAGGACTGGGTTGTCTCCCAGGGCTAGATTTGTTCCTGGCTTCTGCTCCCGGTGGAGCTTGTTTCCTCTGGCTCTCTCGCTGTGCTGTCCTAGGAGTCTCAATAAATACATTCTCATATGTTCATCTCCTCAAAACTTGTTTATGCCTCAAGCCAGACACTGTGTTATTGCCTTCCGTGTTCCCAGTGTGCAATGCTGTGTCAGGAACAAAGGAAATGCTTAATAATATTTGGTGAATGAAAGAAAGGATGAATAATGAATGAACGTTGAATTTCAAAATAAACCCAGATGTGAAGACAGACACTCTGAGAGGTTTGATTTCCCCAAGATAAAACAGAAAGCAAGAGAGGACATATAGTTCCAGGAATGCTAGCTTCAAACATAATGCCATCTGCACTATTGTGTTCTGTGTGTCTGAAACATATTTGTTTTAATACTGCCCAATCTGCTCCTCTTTCAGGGGTGACTAGACTTGGCTACTTGGATGGAATTCTAAGAACTTGCTTTTCTAGTTTTTTTTTTAAACTTGGTCTTTATGGAAAATATCACTGCTTACTCCTGAGCAGTCAAAACACTCCACCAAGGTCTATCTAACAGTGGTGTATTTGCTCACCTAGTAAACCACTTGTTCCATCCCAAAGGAAATGCTCAGAACATATTAATAAAACAGTCAGGAAAGAGTTCCCATTGAGATCTTTCAGGATTCTTTTAAGAAGGAAAAATAAATAAATTTGGAACACTTCTCAAACTTTTGGCTCATGACAACACCCCCACTGAAAATTACTGAATACCCTAAATAGCTCATTTGTAGGTGGGTTTTATCTATTATTATCCATTATTCAGAAATTAAGACTATAATCTAAAAGATGCATTTACTAATTAATTTATATTTAAACTCTAAGTCAATTGCATGTTAATAAGACATCTTTTAATGAAAAGCTGT
Source organism: Dicrostonyx torquatus (assembly GCA_028555095.1). Lineage (NCBI taxonomy): Eukaryota > Metazoa > Chordata > Mammalia > Rodentia > Cricetidae > Dicrostonyx > Dicrostonyx torquatus. The sequence goes on from JAQHUG010000065.1 coordinate 4,152,597, forward strand.
CTCCTAAAAGCAAAGAGTAGACAATGGGGAGGAGGCATTGCTTCCCAACTACAGACCCCTCTCATGCCTCAGAGAAGAAGTCAGGTCCCCAGCTGCTTCTGCATTTCATCTGCTGTGATCTCCTTGTCATTTAACCTTGGGAAAATTCCACCAATGTTTGTGAAAGACTGAGGTTTAAAAACTCAAGTGGTACCTTGGTGTTATTGTAAAAGTATTTTTTATCTCATGGATTCAATAAAAATGATTTGGAGAATCTGGTGAATTACTGTGCCCATATATTATAGGAATGCTAGATATTAAAACGTAATGGCAAAATACTATTTATTAATAATTAATCATAATATCATGATTGTTATTATTATTATTTCTCATTATGTAGTCAGTCTGGACTAAGACTCATAAACCTGCCACAGCCTCCTGAGTGCTAGGATTACAGGTATGTCCAATCACACACAGCAAACGCTGAGTGTCTTTGGTTTTGGTTTGTGGTTTTGACCAGGGTCTCTCTATGGTGTGGGAGAATTGTCTGTATTCTGTCAATTATATTTTAAATAAACACTGATTGGCTAATAGCCAGGGAAGAAGTATAGGTGGGAAAACCAGACAGGAAGTAGAAGTGGGGCAATGGGAACAGGAGTATTCTGGGAAGAAAGAAACTCTTTCCATAGTCCTGCCCAGATAATGGAAGAAGCAGGATGTGACCTACCCCACTGAAAAAGGTACTGAGCTATGTGACTAACATAGATAAGAATAATGGTTAATATATGTTATAAGAGCTAATACGAAGCCTGAGCTAATGGGCCAATCAATTTATAATTAATATAGATTCTCTGTGTAATTTTCTCTGGGACTAAACACCTGGGTGCCCAGGCAGGACATAAACCCCAACAAGCAGGCCCTCATGTTTCATCTCTACATAGCTCTGGCTATCCTGAAGCTCTATATACAGACTAGAATAGCTTTGATCTCACAGAGATCTGCCTGCTTCTGCCTCTGAGTGACAGAATTAAAGGTGTGTACAACCTATGCCTGGCTAAAACTTGATTGTTGTGAGAGTGATAGATGTATATTTAAAAGCAAACAAAAAGAAAAATGAAATTGTGCTTTAGGTTTTTTTTTTATAAGAATGTACAGGACTGGCAGGAGGGCTCATCAGATAAAGGCACTTGCTACCAAACCTGATGAGCTGGGCTTGATACCCAGGACCCATGATGGAAGGAGAGACCAAGCTCCTGCTAGTTGTCCTCTGACCTCCACACAAGAGCTGTGGCAAGTGTGCACTTATACACACACATACACATATCTATATAAAAACACAGTAATAAATAAGTAAAGGGAATAAAAAATTTTAATGTATTAATTTTCAACTTCAACTTTCAGAATCTTTAGGAGAGGGCTGAAGAGATGGCCATGGGTTAAGAGTTTGTTTCCCAGCACCTCTATCAAGTGTCTCACACATACATGTACCCACACACATAAATAAATAATGTGATAAATCTGTTTTAGAATAAAATCACCAGACAGCATATTTAAAATGCTGATTTGGGTTCTCTTGGGAAGGTTTCTGCTCTGGTAAGTTTGGGCTGAGGCCTAGGAAGGTGTACCTTTTAACAAGTCGTTACTGCAGGGACTCCCATCCCCAAGTGACAATAACCCATGGTGAATTGTTTGGGTGAATTCTGGGAGTGGGGCGGAAGCCTGGGTATTTACAAAGCTGAAATGTTGAAGGGAGGAGAAATTTGAAGTAGAGGTAAATAACAGACTTGAAGCAGCGTTAGAAACCGAGGAACAAGAGACCCTCCCCGTTTTGTGTCCGCAGCATGCGTGCTCCAAGCTCTGGTTATCATACCAAGGATGTGTTCCTGGCAGCATGGGGTTTTCCTGAGCTCCCCATCTCATTCTAGAGACCTCTTAAAGTCGCCCGAACATGGTTCTCTCACTCAGTGATGCGAAATTTGCTTTATGCTGTGAAACTGAAGGAGTAATCTTTTTTTTTTCCCTCAGAGAAATGGTACTGAAATTTAAAGAGTACACCATGGCACCTGTAAATCCACCAATCCACTCATACACTTATCCAAAGTCACAAAGCCTTGCATGCCAAGCCCTCTGTACATAGTAATGTATTTACAGTATATATATTTGTAATATATATAGCTTAGTGTTTTACTGGCCCCAGAGTTCCTCTAGTAGATCAGACTATGATGGGGATTGGCTAACACACTTGTGCTGGCAGGGTTGGCAGGTCCGAGTTGCATGGGACTTGCCAGCAGACGAAGCTGGAGTCCACAGCACCATTGCTCTCTCCTTGGTCAATGGGTTTAGCTTAGAAGGCCTCTCAGACGTTGGATGGGACTCATGCCAGTTATTGAGGATAATCATTCTTGAATTAATATCATTTGTTTGCAAGTGTCAGTCACATCTGCAAAGGACCTTCATGTCAGTTAGAAGATTAGATTCTGTTGCTGTTTTCAGTATTGGACGATGAACCCAGGCAGCCCCATGGCATGCTGGGTAAATGCTCAAACACTAAGATACGGTAGTCACAGTTGAGTTTTTATTGCATTATTTGGTATCATAGTCAAAACAGGTTGGTACATGAAATGAGCCATCCTAAGAAAAGATAAGCCTTCGCCAGATGAATGAGAGGCTGGAAGGATAGATGAGTGACTGAGAGCTTTTGGGTTTTGATTGTGGTAGGGAAACAACCTAGCAGGATCAATGGGTGTGCACACAAACTTCTTACGCCACAGAAAAACTATTTTGATGTCTTTTGTTTCTTTATTTCTTTAAGTCAACATCTCATGTAACCCAGGCAAGTTTCAAGCTCACTATTGTAGCTTAGTGTGACCTCGAATCCTGAGCCTCTTTCTTCTAGCTCCTCACTTGCTGGGAGTTTAGGCATGTGTCCTCATGCCTTGCGGTGTCTTCAGGGAGGTACTCAGTGCCTTAGGCGGTGTCTTCAGGGAGGTACTCAGTGCCTTAGGCGTTCATTCCAAATGGATGAAAAAGTCACATATATTGCAATGTTGGTTCTTATTTAAATAGCCGAAAGAATTAGCAAAGCGCTCCACTGGGGTCAAGGGAATCAGAACCTCTTCCTGAAGTCTGCCAGAGACTTTCAGCTTGCGCCAATAACATTTCCCAGTATAACTTCAATTTATGATGCTTTCTGGTTTTATTCACATTCAGCTGGTAAAAGACGTGGTAGTTTCTGGAGACACATATGTGCTGACTTGAGGTGTTAGAGTCTAAGGTCAAAGCCAATGTGCCAGGTGTGGGGGTGCACACCTGGACTACCAGCACTCAGGTGTTGGTGG
>JAQHUG010000065.1:4177696-4229013 GCA_028555095.1 Dicrostonyx torquatus
ACTATGCAACAGAGGAAGATCCCCCTGTCTCCACCCCCGTCCCAAATGCTTGGGGATGATATAGCCATATGCCATCACACCCATCTGAAACCTTCTTTTTCTTTTAGAGAAAGGGTTTATTTTAGCTCATAATTACAGGCTACAGTTCATCACTGTGGAGAAGTTACAGCAGCAGAAACCTGAAGCAGCTGCTCACATTTCATCTGTGCTCGATCAAGAACGAAAGAGAATGAACACATGGGTGCTGTGTGCTCACTTGTGCTCAGCTTGACGTCCCCACTCTTACATAGCCCAGGGCTCCTGACTAGGGAATGGTGCCGCCCACTATGGGCTGGGGCTTCCTACCTCAATTAACTTAATTAAGACAGTCCCCCACAGACACAATCACATGTTAGTTCACTGTAGAGGCCCTCCCTCATTGAGGTGTTCTTCCCAAGTGAGCCTAGGCTGTGCTTAATTGACAGTTGAAACACTAGCTGTCACAGATGGATACCCAAGAGTGGGAATATTGGGTCAAATGTTTTCTTTTCATTGCAGCACTGGGCATAAAACCCAGAGCCCTGTACCTGCTAGGCATATATGTTACACATATGGGATCTCTGTCCCAAGCCCTGCATCAAACTTTCATTTCTTTTTTAAATTTTTATTAAAATTTTTAATTTATTTCACATACCAACCACAGTTAGTTTCCCTCCCTCCTCTTCTCCTGTTCCCTCCCCCACCAGCTCCCTTCTATCCTCCTCCCATCTACTCCTCCTCTGTCTCCATTCAGAAAGGGCAAGGCCTCCTTCCCATGGTAATCAACAAAACATGCCATAACAAGTTGAGGCAGGACCAAGCTCCACCGCCTTGCATCAAGGCTGAGTGAGGCATCCCACCATCGGGAGTAGGTTCCAAAAAGCCAACTCATGCACCAGGGACAGATTTTGGTCCCACTTCTAGGGGCCCCATGAGCAGACCAAACTACACAACACATGCAGAGGGTCTAGGTTAGTTCCACACAGGTTCCACAGCTGTCAGTCTAGAGTCCATGAACTCCCATTAGCTCAGGGCTGCTCTCTCTGTGGGTTTCCATCATGATCTTGATCCGCCCCCCTTGCTCATATAATCTCTCCTCCCTCTCTTCAGCTAGACTCCCAGAGCTTGGCCCAGTGCTTGGCTGTTGCCCCCCAACCTGAAGCCAAATCTTTATCTAGGGCCCCCAACAACCTTTAGAGGGTCCATGAGTCCTTTCTGAGCTGTGTGCAAATTATGGGTGTCGTTTCTTTCTGGTGTTCTCTTCCTTTAGTGTCCAAAATTTTCAAAGTCATTAAAAGACACTAAATGGACAACTAATGCCTCCTTATCCCTTGAAGCATATTCAAAATTCCTTTAAGGTGCATCAGCTTAGTTTGTTTAAATAGGTGATTGATGAACCCATACCAAAGATCATTCACTGGACACAGGTCTTATCTAAAAAAAACAAAAAACAAACAAAACAACAACAACAACAAACCAGAGGCCTAAAAAAACTCCTGGAATTGACATATTTAATGAAAATAACATTGTTCATTTAATTTGGTGAGTCACAGAGAAAAATATACCATCATGGATGTCAGATTACTGTGTGAGGAGACAGTGTTTTCTCTATTCATCCTCTAAATACTGGGCAGTTCCAATGCGTCTTTGTATTTTGCATACAGTGATAAAGAAAATGATGTCACACCCCCCCACACACAGAGCTTCTATCGAATCAGCAAGATCTCCTTGATAGAGGAGTGAAGAAGAGGAACAGCATCCTCAATTTCTTGGAGTTGCTCCATGGAACTGGACAGACAGCATCTGAAGACAATAGTGTGGGATAATGCTCACACAGTGTAAAGATTTATCATTCATATTGGTTTAATAAAATGCTCATTGGTCAGTAGCCAGGCAGGAAGTATAGGTGGGGTGACCAGACTAGGAGAAGTCTGGGAAGAGAAAAGGCAGAGACACAGTCATCAGCCAGATGCAGAGGAAGACGGATGAGAAAAGGCACCAAGTCACATGGCTAAACATAAAGAATTATGGGTTAATTTAAGTTGTAAGAGCTAGTTAATAATAAGCCTGAGCTAAGAGACCAAATGGTTTATAATTAATATAACCTCTGTGTGGTTCTTTAGGACTAATGGCTGTGGGACCAGGCTTTTAGGTAGGGTAGATGGAGAACTCCTCTTTGGGAGGGGGAACAACACCCTAGCTGAAAACACAGCCTAGTCTAATGTTGCCAGGTAACTTCAAGGTTTAAGATGTTAGGAATCTATCTTCTTTTATAATGTTTCACTGTTTAAATGTTGGATACAAAGTCACATTTGAACACATGCAAATAAGGACACTCATGCAGTTTTCAGGCAAGAATGCCTCTGTGTTGGCATTCTTGTCAATTAGTGAAAATACGACCCCCAAGTTACTGTTGAGTGCATCTCCTTGGCCTTTACAATCTTTTATCATAGAAACATCTTTTGGGATGGGGGTATACCTCAATGGTGAAATGGTGAACATACCTAACATGCAAGAAGCCTGAGTCTCTCTCTCTTACACACACACACACACACACACACACACACACACACACACACACAAACTTTCTCCCAAACCAAAGTGCTTTTCACATTGTAATTTATCCAAATCTAAGAAACTTATTTATATGATGATTTATAACATATGCATTAAAAAGGCAATGTCTACTTCTTCTCAAATCCAGTTTTATTAAAGTAGTTTGGCAATTTGGTGGCAGTACAAAGGGGGGCATATCAGAGACAGTTTCAGTTTTCTGCATGCAGGAGGGCTGGGCATGTGAGCATTTATTTCTACACCCTCTACTGTCTACTACCAATTAGCAGGCTGCTATATGCTTTCCTATTCTTCATGGCATAGGAATTTGTCAAACAGGCTTGTAAATATAAAATCCAGATTTAAAAAGTTCTCATCAGATACTAAGAATACAGATTTTCTCCTGCATAGCTCAGGACACCATTTGCTTCCTTAGTGCCCACTTTGCCATAGATGTGAGCATGGGCTTATTTAGCTGTGTTACAGGACAGCAAATGTTGGACGGTCTCTCTGCCTGAGGTAAACATTGAAGAGCCAAAAGCAAAACTTCGCAGGGCTTGATATGCCTTAGTTGTTCTCCAGTGAGCCTGAAGTTGGCTGTAAGGAAGGAAAAGAGAAAGCTGTGTAAGAAATTTTGTACAAGACACAAAGGCTTGTACTAAGTAAGTGGTTCTCAACGTGGGGGTTGCAATCCCCCACAGGCTGTCAGGAAACACTGACATTTACATTATGATTCACAACAGTAGCAAAATTACAGTTATGAAGTAACAACAAAAATAATTTTATGGTTGGGGATCACTTCAACCTGAGGAACAGCATTAGGACGATTGAGAAACACTGTTCTAAGTAGTCTTGTTTCTCAAGCAGAACTTGAAAGGCTGGCCATGACAATGGAACCTTATGGCTTTCTTCTTGTGATAGGAATATCTTTTAGAGTTTCAAATGTGGAAGACAACGGCAAAACAGGGCAATAAGCTACCTGAGGATTATGGCAGCCTGTTTCCATGTACTATTTCTTAACAAGTTGCCATGTACTCCTTAATGCCTAAATGAAGATCATTCCAATTTATTTCACCAATGACAGAAAACGGTCGTCCTACTACAGCAATATTGGTTGCCTTATGAGGGGGCGGGGAACGCTTTTCCTTCAAGAAGGATGTCTTAGCATAGAGTACATCTCAATATATTTGTGGTCTAAAGGACATCACATGTCAATGAACTAGCTAGCACACGTGACAGTCAAAACACAGGCTTCAGAACAGTCTCAGCAAATGCAATGTATTGTTGTCCCAGTAAATTAGACCTATAAACATTAAGTCAGAGTAGTGGGAAACAGGCCAAATAAAGTCTTCAGTCTTATTTCCCAAGTGGAGAAAACATTTTCTTTAGGAGTGAATATGCATCTTGAAGTTTCCCAAAAACAAGTCCTTGCATTTAATTTAATTAAAAATAATAAAGTATCTCCAATGCTTAAGAAATAAGGATAGACTGGATTTCTATCCTGAGATTTCATTAAAGAATATCTTAGATTTATTATACTTAAGTAATGCTTACGATTTTAAAAATAATCTGTACATGTGTGTAGGTATGTGCATGTGAGTACAGGTGCCCAGGCTGACCCGGACACTGGATCTCCCTGGAGCTAGAGTTGAAGGCAGTTGTAAGCTGCTGGACATGAGTCCTGGGAACCAAACACAGGTTCTCTGCAAGAACCAGGAGCTCTTGAACCATCTTTCCAGCACATTAAATGAACTTACAACAATAAGAGCCTACATGCGACACACTATTGGCAGTCTCTAAGTTATGCATTTTTAAAGATTTATGTGCATGAGTGTTTTGCCTATGTGTGTGTGTGCACAATATGCATGGCTGCCCATAGAGATTCTAAGAAAACACTGGCATCAGATCCCCTAGAGATTCATGTGGGTCCTAGAATCCATGGGGGTTCTGAGAACTGAATCTGGGTCCTCTGCAAGAGCAACATGGACTCTCAAAGTCTGAGCCATCTCCGTAGTCCCTCCTAAGTCATTTGAACCCAGGAAACTACTTACAAATGGAGTCCTGATTCCAAATTGACTGTGGAATGTCATGGTGACTTTGTTTTTATGCCCCGTTCTTTGATCAAAGGCGTGGCACGTATCAAAAGGCGGGCTGTACAGGTGAAGGCTCACGGCAGGTTCCGTGTGGCTCACGTTCTCTACTCGATGTAATCCAATGGAATCTGAGCAGGCAGAAGGGGCAGAAAACAATGGAGAGCTCGAGATGACAGCTGAAGGGAAAAAGCTTCCTAATCACCCACAGTCTTTCACTGATATGGATGAATATGGGATGAAGATACATTAGGTTCAATTTCCTTGTTATGGATAGAAAGAGCCATGCAGGCATTCTTACTGCAAATGACCTCACATTACAGTGGAAGGCTAAAACTAGATACAATATTGGGAGGGGGGGAAAGCATTTGTAAGAACTTGAAAGCTTAAAAGATAGTTTCATTAGGGAAAAGAAAAGAAAATCCTAAACCATTCAGGGAAAAAAACAAGGAAGAAACTATATTTTGAAACTCTCAAATAGACCAGGAATTGGCAGCACAGGACACTTTCTGTAAACAAGTAAAGACTGGGATAAACACACTGACTGGTTGAAAGGTTGTTTAGGAAGTAGGGTCTCAAATCTTTTCACCATTTCCCTCCCCTCCACACTCCCAACCCCAGGAGAAGACAGAGATTCGCTCTCTAGAGAAGTACTGTGGCTGAACCCGGGACTGGTGGGTACCAGGTTACAAGCAAGTGAATGAAGCAATAAGCCACATGGGAATGGCAAGAGTCTTGCTTTCTTCACCAGCCAGCCATCATCCAGGACCTCTTTCTCCAGGCAGAGACACGGGCAACTCCCTAAGGAGTCTCACCAGCTCCACAGAAAAGCCCTCCCCATCCTGCCACCAGCAGTTCCTCTGCTAAAGGGCTCTGCCTGACCCCCAGAGAGCGAGCCTGTCAACAAGCCCCGTCCTGTGCACAGAGACACCAGTGAACTTTTTTGTCCCTGGATTTTACACATGAGCACACAACCGAATTAGCTTCTAGTACAGAAGACAGAGGGTGGCCTCAGCAGCCTGGAAAAGCAAGTTGAAACAGGACACTGAGAAGACCTGGGAAAGTCTATTATTAGCATTCTAACTGAGACAAAACACCCAGTGGGGAGCAGGAATCAAAAGATTTTTTGTTTTTGCTTATTTATTTCTTGAGAGATGGTTTCATGCAGCCCACAGTCACCTTGACCTTCTGATCTTCCTTTCCTCAGCCCCGCCCCAAGTCTGGGGCTGCTTTATTTGGGGCTAGGGTTGAACCCAGGACTTTGTGCAGGCATGCTGGGCAAACACTCTACCAGCCGAGCTATACCCCCAGCCTCAAAAAGGCTTCTCAAAATAAAAAGACAGCTGTATGTGGTGGTGCACGTCTGTAGGAAATGCTGAAGAGGCAGAGGCAGGAGGATTGCCAAATAAAATAAAACCTGAACAGAAGGCTGGCAGAAAAAGTTGAGGTCGATTCAAAGAATCAAAGGACAAAGATGAGAATACTAAAGGGGAGAAAAGATCAAAGGACTAGCTCAGGGAGCTCAATATCCAAACAAGAGGTCTTTCAGAAACACAGCTCATAGGGACAGCATGAGGCTATTTCTTGGATTGAGGCGCATGTGGTCAAACTGAGAGTAACCAAGCACCTGGAAGAATGATGAGTCCTTAGGTGACCTTATCGCCGTGGGACAGCAAGGGACAGATGAAGGCACCACATGAGAAGATCCCAAACATTTTCAGAAGAGACTTCAGAGAAAGAGTTAAGAGTCAGAATGACCACTTGCCCCCTTTCAACAGGGACAGGAACAGGATACACTAAAAACAAAGATAGAGGCCTCTGTGGTTACAACCCAAATTCAGTTCATTTATCCATCAAGTTATAAGATTCGAATATGGGGTTTTGTGTTTTGGATATTAGGAAGTCTCAAAAATCTACCATCCATGATGTGTAACATAGAGAGACACCGGAAGACATGCTTACCCAAACAAGGATGTGAACCAAGAACAAAGACAACATGAACTGGAGAAAGAAGCTCAACACGGAAAAAAGCAAAGGGAAGGCTGACAGTGAACCCTGGCTTAGAAATAACCAGTCTAGACAGGGCAATTATGTCCAGGAAGATTTAAAAAATCCAGCACTCACTCTCTCTCTCTCTCTCTCTCTCTCTCTCTCTCTCTCTCTCTCTCTCTCTCTCTCATTTTTTCAAGACAGGGTCTCACTATGTAACTCTGCTTGTCTTGGAACTCACTAGGCAGACCAGGGTGGCCTCAAAGTAACAGAGATCACCTACCTCTCTACCTCTGCTTCCTTAGCACAGGGATTAGAGGCGTGTGCCACTATGCCTGGTCCAACATTCAGAATGTCTGTGTCTCCAAGGCTGACATTGAACTCACTACCTATGTAGCCCAGGCCTGTTTCAAACTTGCAGGAAAAAAAAAATCCACCTGCCTCAGCTTCGTGAGTGCTAGAGTTACATGGCATATGAACACTCTGCAGCAATAAAACCAAGATGACCTAGTACCTGCTTATGCACAATTTGGAATGAGCATTAACAGTTAACACTGAAGGCTGCATACGAATAACAATTGCTTTTCTAATTGCAGGTGTCCACACCAGCTGGCTCATGACGGACAATCCTGCAGTCAAAGGTCCTCAGATCAAGTCACCTGTCCTTTAGAAGAGCCCAAGGTTCCTATGTGAGCCTCACTGTTCACAGTCTCAGCCTTTCAATCTTTGCCTCTTTCTCCCCTATGTGTCCACACACCCTCTGTTACAGTCACGCTGGACTTTTCTTGGTGTTTCTATCAAAGTTCTGTTGCCCTTTCCCAACTGAAACAGGCCCCTGGGTCTCTGTCCCAGTTCTCCGCTCACTTCCACCTATGTTGTTTGTTATGACTGGATCCGTGAAGAAATCCCCAGCTACAGCTCCGCTGATGGGTGGAAGCTCGTTTTTCTGCTACTTGCAGAGCCTTGTGTCTTGATCTTGTTTACAGTCTCCTAACATATCCTGCCCAACCCTATCTTCCTTCTTCCTTTCCATTTGCCCCCATTCCTCAAGTTTCTATTCTCTGCAAGAGCTGTACCTTTCCCTGGACTGGGAACCTTCCCCTGACCATACCCATGTCTGCCCCTAATCTGTAAACACCAGAGATTGGAAAGCGTTTAATGTTGTTCACTAACTAGTCTACAAAAACAGTCAGTGAGCACACCCCACCTTTTACTGATTGGCAAAAATTAATGTTAACAACCAGAATTTAACACTTCTATGGAAAAAGAACCAGGACTCACTCTCTTGCTGGGGTGGGAGACCACTGCTGTCCTTTCAGAGTTCAGTAGGTCCTCACCAAAATCTTTTACCCCTCGTCTGCAACTCCCTCCTTCACCATATGTTTGGCTGCTACAGGCTTCTGCACTGGAGATCCCTGACAAAGCCCATTTCCAGATGGGATGTACCTTCTCAAAGACTCTGGGTCCAGCTGAAAGTAATTGCCCTAAAAGACTTTTAGCTTTACTGTGCTATGGTAAAAGTGACAAGCCTGTTCTTATAAAGCTGGTGTGCGCCTTCCATATAGCAACCCTCAAATATTTGAAAAAAACAAATGAAAATGTCCACAGAGAAAACCGACAGACTCGTGTAAAGTGAATACAAGAGAAAACATTTCCCATACAATCTGATCGTTGTAAGTGATCTGCATTCCTAAACTAATAATCCAATAAATTTAAGCCAAGTAGCAAGGTCAATACTAGACTTTAAGATATATGAAGGAAATGCTGGGTTTGCCAGGGAAAAGCTATAATATTTTATTTTATATAAGCAGGACAGCATCATGATTAAAAGCATATGTTTGGACTCAGACTGCATGGATTCAAATACTGGCTAAATATTTAAAAACGGAATGACTCCAGACAAGTTATTTAATCTTCATATGTACTGGCAATCTCATCTATAAATGAGAATAAAAATTACGACTCTCATATGTTTTAATGAACTTTTGGAACGTTATGGTCCTTTTTAGAAACATAAATAAATTCATTGCCTCTCCTGGGGAGCATTTGGCTATTCCAGAAGACATTGGGGGAAAGAACAAATTCTTGGTAAGATATCTCTCTAAGTCATTGCCAAACAATATACATTACAAAATTTCCCTTGAGAAAAGTCTTTTAGGTATGCTGCATACAGTTTACAAAAATAGGCACTGGCTAACGTTCTTAATCACTTCCAGAACATGTCCTTGCACTTTCTGATACAAACACACTATACATTTTCCAAGTAGACACAACTCTTTTGTATAAATTCATATCCCACCCTCTTTGTTCTAAGTTTTGACGGGAAAACAACTTTCCAATGAATGACAACCTTCATGCATATGTTTTGAGTGAATAATTCCAACTCTGCTTTAAAGCCTTAGAAACGCATTGTGTTTAGGCCAGATTGCAACTATTTCCCATCAACATGCATAGATAAGAGTTCTCCTAGACAAAAAACAGGATGTTACCATTAATGTAGGCACATTGGTTTTCCCTCAAGGTCCTTTCTGACTTCTTGATCATCTCATTGGATTTCTTGTCAGGCCAGGCAAACAATGTCTCCTTTAGGTTTCCTTGCAGCATCTTCAAAAAGCAGTGGGAGTCCGTGTGATCATGGATACTGCTATATAAGCACAAAATGACAAACGAATTCAGTAGTTGGTCCAGCACTCCATCGACTGAGCAGAAACTGATACACTCTTAGGAAGCTCTCAACCTGATTCATTTCAGTTGCTGTGTTTTACATCGAGCCGTACAATTCAGCATAATGATTCTGGGCACAATAACAACACAGTGTCCACAGCAAGGCATGTAACTAACAGTTTAGATGTAAACTCGCACTTTAAAAAAATGTTATAACTGTAATCTGGTAACAAAACACAAACCAGAAACCTTGCCTTTTATTTTTTTTTCCCCCAATACAATTGTTTCTGTTTGTTTGTTTTAGTTTTTTTGTTTTGCTGATTGTTGTCTTTGAGACAGGCCTCATTAACCCAGCTAGGACTGGGCTAGAATTCATGATCTTCCTGCCTTAGAAAGGAGGATTACAGCTGTGACACAATGCCCAGGAAAATGCAGCATTGAATAAGACATATAAACTGTGCTAGAATTGATAATGAAAGGATATTAGAAGTGGAGGAGGGCTCATGTAGTATGTGAGGTTCTGGATTTTATCTCTGGCATCACACACACGCACGCGCACACATACACGCACGCACGCACGCATGCATGCATGAATGTGTGCATGCGCCCATGCATAAGCACATAGGAGGAAGCGTTTATTAAAGAGATTAAAAGGACAAAGATAGTCATTTGTGATAATTGTACCATATTGGGATCATTTAATATTTTATGTTTTTCCCATAGGCTTTTCCTCTTTTCTTCTTTGTGTGGTGGGAGAATGTGTATATGCGCATAGCATACTTATTATCCTGAAATGATGATGTAATATATACACAGTGTTAACAGCTTACAGGCTTGGAGTAGCCTACCTGAGATAGGCTCCAATACTGGTAGGAGAAAGCAAACTGCATATTAAGAGAAAAGGAATTTATTCATGTGATCTTAGAGCAAACAATTTAGGCATATGAGGTCATAACAGGGACAAGGTTGAATAAAGTCTATAAACGTATATAATTTTTAGCATTTGCATCCCGTCAAATTCTGGTAATGTTTAAATGTGTCCTAAAAAGAACTGTTTCTTGTGCCTACAGACTAGCCCTATCCCTGCTGATCTTTTTTTAAAAAGCACTGAGGATGAATGACCGCTACCCCATTTCATCAACAAATGCTCTCTACAGACCTAACATCCTAAACCTGGTAATTCTGCATTTCTTTTCTCTCACCAAAATGGGTCTGGTTATTGCTTTGACAGACCTGAGAGATCTGTTTAAAAATACAGTATTTATTCAGTTGGTAACAAAGCTGACCAATGTACAAACTAAAGACAAGGAAACAGATTTGAAAAGTATTGGTGTTAGTTTAAATTGCTTTCCTGGTAAAGAAAGTTGAACGATTAACTAGAGGTAGACAGAATTTTTTTCTGAATTTGTGACGTTTTCCTAGCTCCAAATCTTGCCAGTTTGGTCTTTGGTCCCACAGTTGTTGACACATCTCACATACCACAAAGGTCAAAGGTCAGGGTTAAGCACAGTTCCAAAACCAGTTTAACTCCATAAGAGACAGAGATGTTGAATTAAGGTAACTAGTTGCCTCCTCTGAATTACTACTCATTTGGTGTGGAGGCCTTATTTTTATTTTCATTATTTTATATTCTTTTTTTGTTTGTTTATTTACCCTCCCTCCCTCTGTGTATGTGCATATACAACTTGTAACAGTTGGCTTTCTCTGTGGATTTCAGTAATTGGGGAGAATCATCAAGTTTGGGGGCGAGCACATTTATGCACTGAGCCATCTTGCTTGCTGAGGGAGGAGATGGGGGTGATTTTAATGTATGTAGTACAGGCCTGGCTCCCACCCCCATGCTAATTCCATGCTGAGATTAGTGGACAATGTCAACAAACAGCTCTAAATGTGAACTGCTAGTCCTTGTGAAGTTGGTGACTAGCCTGGAGCTCTTATTGTCCACACACTGGGCCAGACACTGTAAGAAATACCGTGAATGGGGCTGGGGTGTTAGTTCAATGTCAGTATTGCTTAGAATGCATGAGACATGCAGTTGAGTCCTGGCATTGTAGAATATAGGTTTACATTTAATATTTATTTTGAGACAGAGTCTTACTATGTACCCCTGGCTGTCCTAGAACTCACTGTGTATATCATAACTTAATATTAGTTGAACTTTGAGATTATTAAATACCTATTTTAAAACACAGTATAAAAACAGTGAATAGCTGGGCAGTGGTAGCACATGTCTTTAATCCCAGCACTCAGGGAGGCAGAGGCAGGTGGATTTCTGTGAGTTTGAGGGCAGCCTGGTCTTCAAGAAGTTGACAAAATGTGAAAAACAGAAAACAATGTGTATGTATCTAACCTCAACTTCATTAACAAAGTATCACAGACACATAGCCACATTAGTGTAGTTCACACCAAAATGTTTCTTCACAGTAGGGACATAATGGCTTTTTGTAACTATCTCCAACTCACAGAGATCCATCTGCCTCTGGTTCCTATGTTGGGATTAAGGTGTGTGCCACCATGGCCAGCCAAACCATGGATTTATCAAAGAAAAATAAGAGAGAACCCAAGAGGGTGGACGGGTGCCGGAGGGAGGAGTCCTCAAAGGGAAAGACAGGACGGAGTGAGCGGCTGTGTTACCTGCCATGTCCTTCACCCCAGCACAGGATCATCAGGTTAAACTTCCCATTTCCTTGATCCACAAGATTGCGTGTATACCTGAAAAGACAGACACATGCCAGTCTGAGTCTGACTACTGAGATAAGTACTAGAAAAAAGAAGCACAACACAGTGTCATTTACTTCTATCTTCTAATATTCTCATGTAGCACAGGCTGTGAACTCCTGGTCTCCCTGTCTCCACCTCCCAAGGGCTGGGATTCCAAGCATCACTCATGCCCAATCTTACTTTTTTTTTCTGTTTCATAATCTTTCATTCAAATGTAAAAGTTCAGAAGGAGCCATTTGTAGGGATTGGGATTTGTTTTTTTTAAAAAAACAAAACAAGAATAAGGGAAATATAAAATCAAAACAAAACAAAAATAGTCAATGAGAAAAATCAAAACCAAACCAAACAAATTGTCAAAAACTGTCAAGGAAAGGAAAGAGCATGGAGCCATACAAGTTAATTGAACAAACCCCCTTTCTCTCACTACCAATAGCTCATGCTCATTCTATTCTACTGCGTATTCCTGAGTTAAATCCATAGCTCTGCTTTGTCCACAAAGCCCTCTGAAAATAACAAGCACAGCTTGCTTTCTTTAGCCCAGTCAAATTGTGAGCCACTTTAGTATGCATTTTTTTTTGTTTTTGTTTTTTAAAACAAGGGAGGTATTATTCAAAGAAAGCAGTCCTTAGCCTCCAGATACATTTCCCAGGAAGGGCAGATACCTTTCAAAGGCCTAGGTGCTCTGGGGCTTTCAAAGTGGACCCCCTAACCCACTGTGCATAGGAGCACGAATTCCAGCCCCCAGCTTCCGCCTCAATAAAACTGGAACATGGTTTTCGAATTCAGAGCCCAGAACAAATGAAAACTGTTTTCACAGCTGAGCTTTGACTTCTCTGCATTGTGTACTTTTATTTTTTCTGGTCTAGGGAGAATGACAAAACCTTTCTGTATTTGGATTCACTGACTTTCCTGAGGTAGCTATTCAGTCTTTACTACCAGCATGAAACAATAACAGGGCAAAAACAATCCAAATTTCATGTTTCTCCATGCTTATCAGTCTCAAACTAATAAAAAGTAGCGTTCTCACAGAAGGTATCAGGAGAGTTCATTACTACCCAGAAAAGAATGCTGCTATTGTTTTGGGATTTTTCCCCCCTTCTGGTAGGTTTTGAGGACTGAAGTTTCATTAAAGGACTGTTCTAGAATTCTGCCCAGTTTTACTGCTAAAGCTCTGATACAAACACATTCAAAAGCACTCATAAGGAAAAGTTCTGCACAAATAAGCCGAGGCTTGAAGAAAATACCAGAACAAAGGCTACATTAGGTCAGAACACTACCAAACCTTTTACTATTATAACTGGCAAGAAAAAAAACCATCAAAACCAAAACAACTATCCTACGGGCACTTGAACTCTTAAGTTGTAATTTGGTCCAAATGAACCAGCAATGTCTGATGGTTGTGACACCCGTTTTGGACTGCTGTCTCTATGGGCAAGGAAACGTTGTACACATTTGTTTGGGTACTGTTTGCTCACTGGGTCATCTGTTAACTCAAGCTCTCCATGCAATGCAGCTTTCCTCTTGTCCTGTCCTTCCTACGATCCCCCAGGCTCAGGGCCTGGTGCTTGCAGGAGAGATGCCAGGTACTATTATTTTCTTTTTAGCTGTTAGTCTCCCTTATACCTTATGACCCAGGAAGGGGCTGTACACACAGCCTTTAAGCCACAGTAAACAGAGTTCCTGTATTAACACCCCACTTCTCCAAAGAACTCACCGTCTGGATATACTGGAACACACATAGCCTTGTTCCCATCCCCAGATCAGATTGGAATCCTTCTGGGCACCAAAGCCAATTCAATAGAATTCTCATCTATCTCTGTCTCTTATTCTCCCTATAGTCCACCCATATCCCACCCAGGCTTCACCTTTATTTTAACGAGCTGTGCTTGGATGAAGGGAGAGATCCCTGGCAATGCCACTGTTCTAGAGAGCAGGAGCTGTTGTCACACACCTGATTAATTTCACTTGGACAATGCTATGTCTCCAGATCCTTACAGTAATAGAATTTGTCACAGGTCTAGAGGAAGTTGCCTGAGGGTTTATAGTCCAGCTTCTTAAATTGTGCATTGCACAGCGGAATGTGAGAGCATAGAAGATCGGAACAGTGTAAGATTTCTGAATGTACAGCCCAAAATTAATACCAAATAAAATGTAATGTGTAATAAATTGGCAACTGGCAGCACTTGCCTGTGTCATCGCATGACGCCATTGCAAATGGTTTTTAAAAATTTATTATTATTGTAGGGAGGGGAGCAGAGAAAAATGTAGAGCTCAATAAATATCAATAAAGAAAAAAAAGAAAGAAAGAAAAGAAAAAAATATTATTGTGTGTGTCATGTGTGTGTTTGGGCATGCCTGTGCCCTGGTGCTAGTGTGAAGGACACGGCATCTTTGTGGAGTTTTCATGTAGCCCCGGCTGTGAACACACAGGGCAGCTGAACCTTACCTACCTCCACCTCCCACGGGCAAGCAGCATGCCCAGCCTCAGTTGTTTTTCATGCTTAATAATATTTCATTCAAATGCAAAATCAAAACAACAAATATTCGACCAAGATTCATGCAAAAAATAAACAAGCACTCCCTCTCATTAGCATACATATTTGCTTTAATCTTTAATAAATGATAGAATTATATGTGTGCTAAATTTAAAAAAAACTATGGATGATTTCCAGTAAATATTTGATTTTTATTTTAAACACCTGCCTATATGGATCCATAAAAGTTTTTCAGGCCAAAGGCGCTGTAGGCAGCATTGTTCGCTGTACGCTCCTAAACAATAATGGGGAAACGACCTTGTGTAGGATACCCACCTCCTTTCCTGCTGCTCTTTGCTTGTAAAACTGAGATAGGAACAGCTTTGTCTCACACCGTGTGACTTGACTGGAGGAGCACTTGGCCCATAAACTGGCAATTACCTGCCAGCATTTAAATAGATATGTCAGGTGTACCCTTGCGGGACCCAACCCAGAACTGAGTGGCCAGAATCAAAGGAAACTGCTTCAGACCACTTCCCAAACACAAAATGCCACCCTTCTTGTCCTTAGTTTTTACTATTTTAAGTTTAAAAATACTGTTGAATAGTCCTTGCTGACAGAACTTTCCTTGTTACATGTAAAGGAGAGAACCTCCAAGGAAAAGTCCCGTTCTTGCCATCCCTTCCTCCAGCCGGCTTCCTCACACCAGCCAAGCACAAGCGTGGAGGCTTGCTCTCTTCCTCACAAAAACCTTAAGAGTTTACTCTGGCTCCTGAGGGCTGATGATCAGGCTTAATCCTTAAGTCAAAGCTTCCAAAGGTCTCTGCCTACCAGACTCAAACAGGTCCGGAAAAGTAGCGGTCTTTTAGTTTTACCTTCTAGGTTCTGGGAAACAAGGACGAGAGAAGGCCAAAGGCTTGGGGGCGGGGGGAGGAACGGGGGGGGACGAAGACTGCAAAAGCCGCGGTGTGCCCAATTTACAAAATCTGACAGTGTGTGAGCCAACCCTCAGTCGGGGTGGTGAAAGTGGGTTGGAAGAACTAACTGGATAGGAACAGCTAGCAAAACCCTTGCGCTGTTTTACATGAAAGCGTTCCAGGGTTGGGGACGGAGGACTGACTCGGGGTTGTGTTGTGTCCCACCATCACCCAGGGTGATCTCCTGGAGCGTTCTCCGACCATCTGCCATCAGTCCCAGGCGGCTGCCCGGCGGGAGCTTGAGCGTGCCAGGTGGCGGGAGGGGTCTCTTAGTGCTGTGCTAGAGACGGCTGCGGAGGTGGGGCGTGGTGTTGCTGTGTTGGAGGCTTAGGGGTGGGGGTGGCAGGTTTTTGTGGGAGACAGAGAACGGAAAACCCGAGAGTGGTGCGGGAACCTCCCTTCCGACTGCGGGGACCTAGCTTTGCAGAAGCCCTGGCATGCTCACCTGTACTGGTCGAATTTGGCGTACAAAGCCCACTCGGCCGGATTGCTCTCGTAGGCCTCCAGGACAGCCTGCACCTCCTCTACGTTGACCTCGTCTCCCGCGAAGAGCTCATGCAGGATGCGGATGAGGTCGGTCAGGGTCCGCGGTTTCAGCAGCTCCGTCCCTTCCATCCCGTAGTGCTGCGGCACCCCCCTCCAGGCCGGCTATGGAGGACTCCGGCTGCAGGCTGGACACCAGACACACCCAGAACCCGGGACGCCCGGGACCCACACTAAAGGCCCTTGCAAGGGTGTTGAGACTCAGGTCTAAGAGTCACCCGAGACCAGCCTAGTGCACCGCACGAGTCAAGACCAAAGCTGCTGAATCCGCCGCCCTCCCGGGCCCTTTTTAAGCTCTTGGAGTCAGCCAGAACGTACCAACCGCCTTCAGGGGGTGGAGTGAGGCGGAGAGACCTGAGAAAGGGGCTGGAGCTGGAGAGCTCCAGAGGGAAGGCTCTGGCACGGGACCTGGCTGCCTGTGCGCGCCAGCCCTCAGAAGCCCCACTGTTGCCCTTGCTCTATATGAGCAATTTCTTCCCTGCCTTAGCGGCGGATTTTGGCCGCCCATCCCATCCCTTTCCAGGGCTTGGTTTACAATGAATGCCTGTGGGTTTTAGGGTGGTGGGGGCGGGATACTGAGGGAATGAAACCCATCTTCCAAATGCAGCTAAGGTGGTTGGGAAGACCAACGATGGAATCCATTCCTTGGCTACAGTAACTGTTATGTGAATATAAACGGTCCACATACAAGCCCCGGGCTAGGTGATTTAATCTTTGCCTTGAGAGTCACTTCATAGCGCTGGCTGGCTGTAGCCTAGGCTGGCCTTGATCTCAGAGGTCCGGCCTGCTTCTGCCTCCAGAGTGCTGGGGTTTTTCTCTTTTTAGATTCAAATGTACAGTAGTGTACTGTGGATTAATTTTGACAAATACTTGAGTTTTCAGTAACACCAGGGGCTTTGATCTTATACATCGCTTGGTAAAATATATCCAGTGCAAAGAGCCCGAGTCCGGTGGTGGCGGCGCACGCACTTGGGAGGCTAACAGAAGGTGAGACTAGGCCTTTTGCTGGGGCTGCTGGTGGTGATGTTTGTCACTGTACAGTCATTTAAAAGACTGCAGTGAGATGACTTGAAACCTTAAATCCTAGGCACATACACATAGAGTTCTACCCCCTGGCACTTAGCATGCTCTGCAACAGCAGGGGATACATGTGGCTGAAAAAGGATGACACACCTCGAAGTAAATATTCATTCTTTCCATTAAAAATGATTTGGATTATTGAAGGTATAGACTTCTGTACCCTCACCCGTTTGTGGACAAGCAAGTGACAAAACAAATAAACAAAAAGCAGAAAAACCAAAGCAAACGAAACACACAAAACAGCTTTGTGGGGTTCTCTGAAAGCTTTTCTAAGGCATCTGGGATCAAGTTCACCTGTAATTTTATAGCTTACTCAAAACTTATTTTACTCTCCATTTTCTGAGTTCATTACTTTATTGCCTGTCCACACCCCCCCCCCATTTTATAGGAAAAGTACAACTCCCTCCCCGCCTTTATTTTTTGTTGTTTTGAGATAGGTTTTTTTCTGTAGCTTTGGAACTTGACCTGGATTTCCTCTGTAGACCAGGCTGACCCCAAACTCAGATATCCGCCTGTCTCTGCCTCCCAAATGCTGGGATTAAAGGCTAGCATCACCACTGCCCGGTTCTTTGACAAGAATCAACCAGAGGAAAAACTAGGATATGCAGGACTCTTTTGAGATTAGGTCTCTTGTTGCCCAGGCTGGCCGGGGACTCAGCTGGCTTAAAGTGACGTTTGAGCAGGAACCAGAGAGGTCACGTGCATTTAACTTGGAGGAGACACTTCCAAGAGGAGGAAACACTAAGTACAAGAGTTCTTGGAATGGATACACTCTTCACGTCTGAATTCAGGGCACAGACTGGGGAGAAGGGAGGAGGGATGCAGGTCCAATGGACTCGGCAGGGAGCGCTAACGAGTTCTGAAGGTAAAGCTCTCAGGATCTGCAGACAGAGAACTGGTTGGGAAGATGAGTAAAGATGGAAAGAGTAAAAGGCTGGACTTGGAGAAAGGAGGACTGGCATGGTTTGTGAATCCCATGGGAGAGCCAGGAACGCGGACTGGCTCTGTAAAAAGCCATTTCACACTGGAGCCTTGAAGTAACCAAAGTTAGGATTTGTAGTCATTTCCTATGATCTCAAGCACTGAAAAAAGCAAGTTAAACCAGTGCTGCCCAATGCTTTTCTTTTTCACTTTCCAGAATTTCTAAAACAAGAAAAACAACAATAGCAACGACAAAACACAAAACCCAATACCCCCACACCTGTAAGACTTACATTCAAATAGGAAAATCTGTTTACTCCAATGCAGGTGTCATGGATCAAAGGCAATGATTAGCATCTGAAGTTTTTAGATTTTTTTTAATCACCCAAGGTCGTTCCACATTCATTAGTCGTGTCTCACTTTTTATGATTTGGGGTGCTAGGGATTAACCCAGGACTCCATCACTGATCTACGCCAGGCCTGTGGCGTTTTGCTGATTGGTGTTTGCCTTATCCAGAATGAATCCATATATTAAGAGCATTAACTTCTCCATGTGTTGCAACTATTTTTTTTCCTGTTACCTTCTGCTGTACGAAAGCTACAGATTTCCTTCCTGTTCCTTTCGAAGTTAAAACCCTCTTAATTCAGTCAGTGAAAAGAAACAGAAGCACCCCTCCTTTCCACTTGCAGGCCCACAATCACGGAGTGATGGAGGCATGTATGCCACGGCAACACACAGCTAAGTGCTGCCAGTCGTGGCTTCTGAAGTGTTCTTAGGAGGAGGAGGGTCTCCTGAGTCACTCACATAGACTTTAAGGAAGAGTTCAAAATCTCAATTAGACCCTGAAGGAGCTGGGGCTTGAAGGAGTGAAGAGTTAGTGAATCCCTGGAGGAAGCCTAGGACACAAAGAACAGGTAGCCAGGGAGTAACTAATCCAGAGCAGGCTGCAATGTGCCGTGGTGGAGTACAGTAAGACAAGTTTCTCAGCCTTCCCCGTCAGTTTCCTAGAGCCGGCTCTCTTCCTGCCCGAAGCTTACTCAGCATATTACAATACCTGGAAAATGAAGTGGGAGCTTCCTAACAAGCCGTTTTCATCCATCTTCATACTCCTGCAATCTGTAATGCTACCCTGCGGTAAGTTACACACAGGCAAACTGGCTGACTAAAGTTATGTAATCTGAGGCAGAGCTTACAATTTTCCTACCCCGCATGGCTTCTCTGTGTAACTTTGGGATCTGTCCTGGAACTTGCTCTGTAAATCAGGCTGGCCTCAAACTCACAGAGATCTGCCTGTTTCTCCCTCCCAAGCACTGGGATTAGCATGCACTGGCTGCTCTTCCACAGGGCCTGAGGTCAATTCCCAGCAACCACATGATGGCTCACAACCATCAGCAATGAGATCTGATGCCCTCTTCTGGTCTGCAGGCACACATGCAGGCAGAAGACTGTATATATAATAAATAAGAAATCTTTAATTTATAATAATAAGTCATAATAAATCTTAAAAAGATTTATTAGGAAAAGAAAAAAACCAAAATCTTTAAGGTTAAAACTTCTAAAAATCAGCCTTCAGGAAGAATTCAATCTTATTTTGATTAGCAATAAATCACTTTAATTTGCTATATGTTCTAAATATTTGAAAACTCATTATGAAATCCTGGCATAAATAATTTGAAGGACAGGAGTGGAATATTCATATATACTTGTGTGCTGTTGTATCTCTGCACAGGGTGCAGATATTATCATATGCTCGTCATATACAGGGAAAGCTGAAATAAAGAACAAAGGTTCTTTCTCCTTTCCTCCTAAGTTTCAACTGCCCCCGAGATACTTTAAACTGTCCAGTCACCCCCTCAGTCATGGGCTCCCAGCTTACAAGTGTCGAAAATTATTTGGGCAAACACCAACAGACGATGTAAAACAATTCAATAGTATAAATCCCTACATAGTCCTCAAAGCTATCGGGGAGAAGAAAATAAGGCATACATATTTAATTAACTTTTGATTTAATATGGCAATAAGTTATTTGGATAAAAATTACAAATTCAAACTCAAGTATTTCTGATTTCATGGAGGTAATAAGCACTCTGTCATCTAGAACATCAGCAAACAATAAATCCAACATTATTTCTCCTGTTAAGTATCTACCATTGTGTTCTTTCAGGAACCTCGTAGTGGGCAAAGGTAGAACAGACCTTTCCCCATCCAGCTGACACTGCTCATAAATTAGTACGTCAGGTGTTTTCGTGAGCCTACATTTTGTACATCTCACTGTCCACACCATCCCTCTGTGAACTATTACCTGTATTAACTCACTCCAGGGCGATGCTGATAAGGAGACACCCAAAACTCATTCATGGGCAGAAACAAGAAGTCAACAGCACTGCATCCTCCATGGCTCACATGGCTGAGTGTGAGCACACTCTAGAAATTAAGAGATAAAAAATGAGCCAGAAGCAGTGGTGCACAAGCCTGGCACCCAAAAGCCCAAGGCAGGTCAGCCTGAGTGACACAGTCTGTCTCAAAAAGAACAAAAAAGAGTAATTCAAGTCTTCCAAGTTTTTTTCTTTTTGATAAAAAATATATTTCTATCATCACTTTTGAAAGCAAACCCTTGGAATTCTGACATACTTTAAATCCTTTAATCGCTTTAGACATTTAATTTATTGGAACACTTTTTTCAGGGGAGGGGAAGGGTTAGTTTCATGTTGTGTTCAGTCTCATCCTGTAGCCCACACTGGTCTTAAACAGTCAATCTTCTTGCCTCAGCTTCCTAAGTGCTGGAGAAGTGTGCACTATCATGTCTGGTTCTGGTTCAAATACTCTTAGACATGTATGGAGCAGGGCAAGGGGGTCCATACCTCAAATCTCGGCACTCATGAGGCAGAGTCCACCTCCTCCCACAAAAAAAGAAAGCATAACAAATACGGCAAATAAGGAAAAGACATTAAATCTTACTTCAAGCAATGACCAGTCTAATGACACCAGGAACAGTAATACTCTTTTCCATGATGGCATGAAAGACACATAAAATTGGAGGCTTTTTTCGAGACAGCGTTTCTCTGTAGCTTTGGAGCCTGTCCTGGAACTAGCTCTTGTAGACCAGATTGGCCTCGAACTCACAGAGATCCGCCTGCCTCTGCCTCCTGAGTGCTGGGATTAAAGGCGTGCACCACCACTGCCTGGACTATGGAGGCTATTTTTAAATCACTATCTTTGAATGATTTCAATTTGGAAAAGACATCATGAAGCACTCAATGAGTGCGGGAGATGAAGCTATGCAGAGCCATTGCCTCGAGTGTACAATGATCTCCAATACAGCAAAGAAACAAACTAAGTCAATTACTTTGACACAGATAACTGACGCTAGGAATAAAGTGAGTGGGGGTCAAGAGTCTGTAATGAGTTCTTTGCAGCCCAGGCTGGTTTTGAACTCCTGACCCTCCTCCTGCCCAGGCTTCCTGAGCACTAGAATTACAAGTCTGATCCCAATGCCCAGGCTGAAGCACAAGCATCAGAAATGGCAGAACTGAAAAGCGTTGAGGACTCATTTGCTCACAATCTGTACAAATGTTTTCCGGCATGATTAATTTTAGATTATGCACACCCTCCAATTCTTCCAGTCTGTCAACATAGTTGCTTTCCTGATTACACATTAACTAGAAACTAAGTTCAACAGTCGTTCCTCCAATCACCTGGCAAAGATGTCACAACTGTCAAATCATTTTGCCTACTGGGCTGCCCTCTACTGGATAACTTAAGGTACTGAGACAAGTCAGTGCGCTTGGTTTCACAAAGCAATACAGAAAATGTAAACATTCCATATTCCAAACAGAGGTTCCCTGAATAAGTTAAAAAACCACCTTGAAACACAAACCCTTCAGTAAGTCAGTTAGTCTTTACCATGGAAAGAACACAGTGCCACCTCCACAAGGAATGCCAGTCATCCTGAGACCCGCAGTAGAGTTCTAGCCCCTTCTAACCTTGGAGGCAGATCTGAAGCAGGGGTGGGCGGGGGTAATGGCGCCCTAATCTTTCATGATTTTATGGCAATGCAAATCTCATTTCTTAGTCCATTTACTCTATGATGTCTTCTTACACATAAGCACAACTCATGGCAGATTCATGCTGAGTATTTGATAGTCATTAAGCCTCTCCCTACAGCAGCAAGACTTCTCCGAGCCCTTTCTTTCTTCTGTGACGATGTCCAGCTGTTCATCTGTGGCTTATCCCCACGCCTGCGATTTGCAGTAATGTAGGACCAGTTTACCATCACTGCCAAAACACTAAAGAAAGAAAAAGACAGCACATTAAACATTAACTCTTTTTAGATTAAGAAAGAGTCCTAGAACATACTTCATTTTCCAAAAGATAGTATCCTCTATCATAGGTATCAATGATTATACACATTCAACCAAACCTGGGTACTTGGGTATGGCCTTAAGTACTTTCACTGCCTCCATGACATCTCTGATCAGGTATTTTCAGCTCCTTCCTGGCAGTGCTAGTCTGTCCACTAATGACTATTGCCACGAAGCAGCACTGGTGACAAGGTCATTCTAGTGCCGTTTTATCAAGGTTTTGGAGTCAGATCTCAAGTACGGATGGCAATGAACAATGTAGAAATGATACAGATTAGACAAAATTTCTAAGAAAAGCAAAAAATTACTTCTAAATAGTACTATCCCTTGACTGTTTAAGCTCAATTATAAAGATCCTACTATGTTAAAGTGTTCATGATATAAGAGAACAAAGGGCTTTTCCCCCACTGATAGTTAAGATGGCATGCTAGCTCTTAAAGACGTGAATCAATAATCCACACTGTTCAATAGACACAATACCCATGACGGGAGGTTACTCACCTCATATAGAGTTCCAACTTCTTGGTCTGGGGAAGGGG
Organism: Dicrostonyx torquatus; assembly: GCA_028555095.1. Taxonomy (NCBI): domain Eukaryota; kingdom Metazoa; phylum Chordata; class Mammalia; order Rodentia; family Cricetidae; genus Dicrostonyx; species Dicrostonyx torquatus. The sequence goes on from JAQHUG010000065.1 coordinate 4,200,628, forward strand.
CAAAGGATTGGTTCACATAAATAAACTAAAGGGAAAAAAAATGGATTCAAAATGGTATCCTTTTTGTAACTAAGACACTTTTAAATACTGTGTATGGGTATCTGTGCCAGAGATCAACACTGGGCGTCCTTGGTGGCTCTCTTGCTTGAGACAGAGCCCCTCTCTGAGTCTGGAGCTCATCTAATGGCTGCCCATCTCCCCACCAGGCACTGGGGTCACATAGACCAGCACAGGGCCCTGAGGTCACGGAGGTACTAGATCTTCATCTTTGTGGGTGGGAGGCCTTTATAGACTGAATCAGTTCCCTAGATAAATACATTTTAAGTAGTTTTTCACAAATAGTTTTTGAAAGGATATTCAAAACACTACATTAACAAAATGCCTACTTGGCATAGTAGCTCCTGACTGTAATCCAGAGGTGAGAGTGTAGGATTGCCCATGAAATCAAGGCCAGCCTAGGCTACATAGTAAGACTACCCCAAAAGAAGAAAAATAATTCCCACTGAGCCAAGATAAAATTTCTTCTACTAATTTCACATTTGTAGTTAAATATCAATACATTTGATATTGGGCATTTTCCTCGGGTATGTTACACCATTTTTTTCTCCTTTTTTTTCTTTTGATCTTTAGTACTTTTGAAAATTTCTGTGGTACTAAGTTTTAAGCTGGACATTCTTAGTATTAAATTAGTTGAAGAAAAAAAAAGAATTCATTGTTCTAGACTTTAATCAGTTTTAAATTAAAATATTTCTAGTGCTTAAAAAAAATCCTAAATATATTAAAGCAAAAGGTCATAGTGTCAAAGAGGCTTTTGATCAACTTCTTTTTAGAAAATAGAAGAAAACTGGCAGGTAACAACCATCTCAAGATCGAAGGATAAAATATTCCAGGCATGTCGGGCGGTGGTAGAGTACGCCTTTAATCCCAGCACTCAGGAGGGAGAGGCAGGTGGATCTCTGTGAGTTCGAGACCAGCCTGGTCTACAAGAGCTAGTTCCAGGACAGGCTCCAAAGCTGCAGAGAAACCCTGTCTCGAAAAACAAAAAAAACAAAAAACAAAAAACAAAAACAAACAAAAAAAAAATTCCAGGCGTAACAACTCTTTCTTTCTCTTAAAAAGAGAGACAGAATGCGAACAGTTAGTCAACAGGTATTATTTATATAACAATAAATATTGGTAAAGTTTTTTCCTTCAGTACTGAATGAGACTCCTGACCCTAAATACAAATAACATTTCATGGCCTAATCTATGTATATGAGCAATACTGAAAATAATAGTATCTATAGCTCATGGGGCTACTCGAAAGAGCAAACCACACCAAATAACATATAATGCCAAGCACAGCTATGTGCTTTAGGGATGATTTAGTTAAGGAGGGACTGTATTTATGATCATGGTCCTGTAAGATCCTGTCTTCATGAGATACGCTATTTTAACTCGTGTAACAATACTCTAAGATATTCACACAAAAGCAAAATCATCTAATAATGTATTTCTCAAAATGTATCCACTGCTAACTGTGGAGATATCTCAGTTGGTAAAGTGCTTGATATGCAAGCGTGAAGACCCGAGTTCTATCCCTCATATACTCCCAGCAATAGGGAGAGGGAGATGGACTCCTGGGACTTACTGGCTAGCCAGTTTAGCCTGCTTGGTGAGCTTTAGGCCAATGAAACTGTCTCAAAAAAACAAGATGGATGGCAACTGAAGCATGATACCTGAGGTTCTTCAAAGAAACAAAACCCTTATCACAACTAAAATCTAAATGGAGTGCTTACTATATTGTATACCATGAAGTAGGTCTATGAGTCTTAGTTCTTTCACAGTATGTGAAAGTAATACAGAATCAAAGTAATTTAAACACCAAACTGTACTAATATACAGAGAAAATAATGTTCTATGACACATATTTCTGCATGGGTATTCAGTGATACTTTGAGAAAATAAACTAAAATGCCAGTCTTATAAAATACAAACCAAACAGACTGGAAAGCAGCAAAAGTAATGATAAACGTGCCGTTAAGAGCTTGGGATAAGAAAGCACACTTCCTGCCCTATGACCTGACATAATTTCCAGGAACATGGTGGATAGAATCCACTCCCAAGCATTGTTCTGACCACTGCATGTACATGCCAACCGCCACCAGAGGTAAATCAATAAAAACAACTGTGTTCGAGAGCAAAGGGAATCTGACTGCATCTCATCTCAGAGAATCTGCTCAAAAGTCCACAGAATAAAAGCAATGTGTAGCTTTGTATGTACACGTGTTACTCGGGGTTGCCTACAAACCACTGTGAATTTTTACAGGCAAACAATCATTACTGTATTCATACCAACTGTTCCGAGGCCATGAGTTTAAGGAACTTTTTGATGAAGTCAATGAGTCCTTGGATGGTTCGGGTTCGCTCCACAGCCCATTTCTTTGTTTTCATTATAGGGGTATCTCCTACAGCCTTCAGCAGGATGTCAACTTCAAAAAAAATTGTTTTGAAACATCTGATGAGAAGGTGATGTGAAACCATTCAGAAAACAAACTTTATCTACAATTACTTTTCTGGAGTTATGTGAAAAATAAAAAAATATTAGACTGTTCTCTACTATTTTCCCCCTTAATCCTACAAAGTTCTTTCTAATGAGACTAATCTTTAAGACACATTTGACACAACAGAACTCTAAAGATAATAAATCCATCTGGCCCATATTATAAATAATACCCAAACAACCAAGAAAAAAAAAAAACCTCATGCATTTTTCACCTACAAAATTGGTGGTAACAATAGGGCGGTAATGCAGGCAATGCCGCTGTTGCCACTCTAACATGGCATGCCTTTCTGGAAAGCAATATGGTAATACATATCCAACACTCGGAGATATACCTTGACTCAATAATATACTACTTAAAAATCTAAAATAGCTTGACATTTATAAAGATTTAAAATCTAAAATAGCTTGACATATAAAGATTTATATAAAAGGATGCCACCATCAAAACATTTATTTTTTACAGGGGAAAAAAAGGCAGTAGATTTATATACTCAATACATATATGTAGGTAGGATTAAACAAAGTATGAGCTGCTTTATGGCAGAATTTATAGAGAAACGACACACATTCCAAACTGGATCCAAACTACGGCTCTGTCTCTTGTAGAGCTACAAGCACTAAACTCTTTCACTCTCACCTGTAACACACCTACTTCACAGGGTTGATATGAGGACTAAATCAGTTAATGCGCGTTCACAGCAGTGCCCAGACCACAAGTTATACTAATACTTAAGTTATAACTTAAGGTCATAAAGAGCTGTTCAAGAACACAATTTCATTTTCGAGACAGGGTTTCTATGTAGCTTTGGAGCCTGTCCTGGAACTTGCTCTGTAGACCATGCTGGCCTTGAACTGAGAGATTTGCCTGCCTCTGCCTCCCAAGTGCTGGGATAAAGGCATGCGCCATCACCGTCTGGCTTCAAGAACACATTTTAAAAGCAGTTAATAGTTTAAGAAGCTGAGAAAATGTGCAAAAACTGTGTGTATACAACCCCAACTTCATTCAGAAAGTATCAATACATATATTCAGATTAGTATTGAGTATACATCAAAATGTTACTTTGTAGTTAGTAGTAACATATGGCTTTTTGTAAATACTAAATTTTCTATACTTAACGTTTTGATGAAAAAAAACCCTATTACTATAGTGGTATATTATTTGTGTTTTAATAAATAAAGCGTGCTTGAAGATCAGTGCAAAGCAGTCAAACTAGTCAGCCACACAGACCAGGGAGTGGTGGCCACACTTTTAATCCCAATAGCCACATTAGCTAATCATAGAGGCTGGGCAGTGGTGGTGCATGCCTTTAATCTCAGCCCTAGAGAGGAATGTAAAACAGAAGGAGACAGGTCTCGTGCTGTCTCAATCTGAGGATTTCTGGAGGCAGGATCGCCCATTTTTGGTTTGAGGTAAGAGCCAAGTGGCTAGCTGCTTTGCTTTTTTGATCTTTAGCTTGAACCTCAATATTTGTGTCTGGGTTTTTATTATTCGTGTTACATACTATTAAAAAAAAATCAGGGGCCCAAAATAGTTTCAAAGAAAGCAGTAATATTTCAATGATTCAAAACACAGATGTAGATGAAAGTTTTTGTCCTTCCTGGTCCCACAGCTGTTCAGTACCAAAGAAACACACAGAGGCTTATATATTAATTATAAACTGTTTGGCCTATCAGCTCAGGCTTATTATTAACTAGCTCTTACAACTTACATTAACCCATAATTCTTGTCTAAGTTTAGCCACGTGGCTTGGTATCTTTTCTCAGTAAGGCATTCTCATCTTGCTTACTCTGTGTCTGGCTGGAGACTGTCTCTGCCTTTCCTCTTCCTAGAATTCCTAAGTCTAGTCCCTTCGCCTATACTTCCTGCCTTGGCTATTGGTCAATCAGCATTTTTAAACAAATCTTTACAGTGTACAAGAGCATTATCCCACAGTACACAGATATGCAAACCAAGACTGATCTTCTTAATGAAGTTTATTTCCCTTAAGAGACAGCTACAACTAAAGCCGCCCTGAAAATAGAGCAGTCCAATTGTTATCGCACTCTTGCCCCATTTGTTTGGCATTCAAAGTTTGGATCAACTTATTCAAGTTTCCTCCTGAAGCTAGGTGTGGTGGTGCAGGTCTTTAATCCCAGCACTTAGGAGGCAGAGGCAGGCAGATCTCTGGGAGTTAGTTTGAGGCCAGCCTGGTCTACAGAATGAGTTCCAGGAGATCACATTTCCTCCTGAAATGAAATACAGGACCGAGAACATATGATGCAGCTCATCTTCCTGGAAAAGAACTATGTAAGTGTCCTTTTGGTTATTTTGGGAATAAGGATGAGTTGGGAAAGGCATAAAGGTGATTTGGGTTAAGCCTATCTTTCATACTGTCCCCCCCAGTTTCCTCGACCCCTGAAGCAATCAATAACTTGGCAGCAATTAGGCACTGAAAAGTACTACTGAAGAAAGAAGAGCCAGAGGGCAAGAAGCTAGAGACACCGTAATTTATAGTAATTATATAGTAATTACAGCTGCAGTCTCAGTTCCCAAAATGACTTGCTTGTAGCTCTGAACCCTGACTACACATTAGAATCAACTGGAGAAGTTAATATAAACAGCAATTAAAACGCAATCTTTTGCAAAGTAGGACCTTAGCACTGGTATTCAAAAGCTTGGCCGGGGAAGCCTGTAATACTGTGCCAGCAGGGCCAAGAACATGCCTATTTCATCCACCTTTCTTTGGAAAATTACAGTGGAAATGTAAAAACTGTAAAATATCTGATAAAGAAATTGTCTACAAAAGGATGAAAATAGGAATTCAGTTTGTCAAAGAGAGAGAGAGAGAGAGAGAGAGAGAGAGAGAGAGAGAGAGAGAGAGAGAGAGAAAAGAAAAAGAAAGAAAATATGGAGACCCAAACAAACACAGCCATCTCAGGCAGTATCTTGGATTATGGGTCATTTTCTAATTTTTGTTTGTTATTTTGTACAGCCATCATCAGTGTGAAAAGACTAAAACTTTGACTTAGATGGCTAGATGTTTTTGTTTCTGGACTGGGGTTGGCTTTGACCATACAGAAATTTGCTTGTCAGAGGCTTCTGAATGTTGGGATTAAGATTGTATGTCACCACTCTGAGCCCAGTGCTTCCATCTTAAAGGAGGTCTCTGAAAGTGAGCTTGCTATAACTAACTGGAAGACAAAAACATTAGGTCTTTTTTTTTTTCCCCTAAGTTGCCTGATCATCTGTCAAAATACTCAGTACAGCATATATATTCATGGCAGATTTCCTCCAAACGCAAGGGTCAGTTTGTTTGTTTTTTCTGTCTAGATGAGCTGGGAATTGAACCCCTGGACCTTTAGTACTGCTTTACTACCAAACTGCATACACTTGCATTTCCCCCAGGAGCAGTTCTGGGAAACAATTCTCCTCCTGGGCAGCACCAACAAGCTGGTGAGATTAAGGAGCAGAAAAGACACCCGGATTTACACTTTATGTCTCTGAAAGAAGAACAATCAAGGACAAGGTCTACCTTTTCCATTGATTCGTGTTTATTTGCTGATTTTTCTTATAGTCAACTCTCATTTTACAGTGTTCAGGGCAAGTTAATCTCAACTTCCTTAATTTCCAGCGGCAAACATTTAAGACAATACAGAGGTTGAGGACAGCTAGTTAAAGAAATATTCAATGTCGCACAAAAAAAAGGCATGGCCCCCATCCCAAATAAATAGTTAACCAAAAGGTGGCACCTATATCTTGAGTTTTCCCTTAGCATTCTTCACAGTAGCTAAAGTTCCAGGTTTTTGTTCTACAGAATGAATCCATATTCATTCATTATTATCCCACTCATATACATATTGGGGGAAGCCAATAGCAAAACTCATCAGAATTCGTGGACTGTACTCCACTTGTCGCTCCTGTCACCTTAAATTTTGATTTCAGTAACTAGTCTTCTGTTAACTACCCGGAGGTACCAAGATCTCACTCGCCTCCCAGCTTCCAAGTGCTCGAAGGCTGACTCCTCCAAGACCCCGTACAAGGGGCGAAGGACGACGAATTCGGGTACCACCCGGATCACCTAGGCACCCAAAAGGCGCGAACACCGGTAAGAGGAGAAAGTGCACCTCTGGGACGCTCCCTTTTCTACCTTTCGCTTCTTTATGGGCCGCCTCTCTTACAAACTCTATTCCATCTCCCGCCTCCGCACACAAATAGATATTAACATTACTTTTTTTCTTGGTGTCACCGGGAGGCTCCTCCGTCCCCGGGGAGACTGTGGCCGAAGACGTGGGCTCTGGGGTGGCAGTTTCCGGGGAGAGCTCCGATAGGCTCTCGCCGCCGGCTGCGGCCGCTGGAGGAGGGAGCTGCAGCAGGGCTTCAGGATCTTCCGCCATCTTGCTCGCCGAGAGTCGATAGCGGAAGTGACGTAGCCGGTACAGAGGTTGGGCCTTGCTCCACGGATGGTCGCAAAGCAGGCGCCGGGTGGGGGAGACCCGGGACAACAGTGAACTTTGGGGTGTCTGGAGGGCGGTACATTAGATGATCCGTTGGAAACAATATATAATTGATTTCTGAATGTCATCTAGTCGCAGAGAGCTTCCGGAACGGTTCCGCGATGCCACTCCGGCGCCACCAGATGAGTAAGTCCCCCCCCTCCTCCGACAAGTTGGCTCCTGCCCGAGACGCTTCCGTTTCCTTCCGGCCTGCCCCGCCCAGGTCCCGCCTCCAGGCCCCGCCCCACAGCGCGGGAGCGCGCGCGCGCGTGCGGGAGGGGGCGGGTGGGGAAGCAGTGGCAGTAAGCTCCCGGAGGCGAGGCTCGCACGCCCGCCCCCGCCCTGGCCCCAGCGCCCACCCGGTCGGCCCGGCCCAGCCATGATCAAGGCCATCCTCATCTTCAACAACCACGGGAAGCCGCGGCTCTCCAAGTTCTACCAACCCTATGTGAGTATGCCCCTGCCGCGGACCCGGGGAGAGGGCGAGCGCCGGCGCAGGGCAGCGCCCAGCGGCTTCCTTCGAACGACCCTCGCGACGCCGGGGCCTTCCCCGCGTCCCACTCCTGCACTGCTTGCCCGCCTGTCACCTCGGGCAGTGGGAGCCGCTTGCCACTCCCCGCCGGCGGCTCGCACTCTGGGCGAGGCGGTTTGTCCGCCGCGAGGGGCGCTGCCCACCTGCCCGGCACCTCAGCTCCAGCTCGGCGGCCGCGCCGCTCCCAGTCCCACTCCCATGTCGCCCAGCCTGGCTAGGTGGATTGCTTTCTGTCGCTCGGGGACAGATGGGCCACTGTGTTGTCCGCCCTAATCCCCGGCGAGCTCAGCAACTTTGGCTCGCTGCACGCCCTGGCCAGTATGTGCAATGTGTTTCCATATGGAAGCCTCCCAAGCCCCTGTATGACTCTTGAGGAAATTAAGTGGGGACCTGGCGTTGCGATTGGGCTTTTAACCTACTGTCTGAATCTACTCTTGACTTAACTGGCAGCGTAAGTGGTTGACCCATCAGAAGGGGACTCTGCATCTCGGAGTTAACGATTTCATTTTGGTGTGGTTTTTCTTCATTAAACCAAAACATAAGGGTATTTGCCCTGAGTTTTGGTTGACAGGAAATAGCAGCTGTGAAAGTTCTCTTCTAGAACTGTGAACATTGTTTAATATTGCCAGGAGCAGAAGGTTTTAAAGTCACGATCACTTTAAACGATCGAGGAGAGGTGATAGGTTCCTATGCCTTACCTGAGGGCAAAACTCATACTAGGTCATGCTCTGAGATGTCATTTGTGGAGTGAGCTCTGTAGCTGTCTTGGGGGCGTTTTGCTTATAGCTGGACATGGACTTTGAATTTAGTATTGAAAATATGCCAACACCGACACTTTATGCGCATGGCCCCAGATGGAAATTATTCCTGCCATTAAAAATGAAACGTGAAAATGTCAGTTTGCCTGAAGTGATAATGCAGTCTGTGGAGGTGTTGGTTGAAGTGAGAAAAAGAGCTGCTGCATTTCCTTAAGTTGCTTCGCTTTTCCTGATGCTAAAGAACACTTTGCTCTACTTTCCGCGTGGTATTTAGTGTTAGTATAACTAAACGCTAATGGTCTGCTTAAAAAGTCTAGATTGTTCTTGAGTCCAACGTAAAATTCTAGTTGTTCCTTCTGAGGAAAACAGTGCCATTAGCTTGACATTATCTGATTGCCTAAAATGCCCTTGTTGGGTCCATTTGCTGTGTAGAAAAGGCATGTTCCAATAGTGAAATCACATCGAAGAGTTTTGTTTTTCTTTCTGCATTTAAATCTGCACATTTAAGTCGTAATCCGTCTGGCCTGGTGACGAAGGCCTGTAATTCCAGCTACTCAGGAAGCCGAGACAGGAGTATTATTAGAGGTCAAGACCTGGGCTATGAGTTCAAGACCAGCCTGTGCAATTTAAAGTAAAAAGTGGACTAGTGATAGTGTTTCTCACGTCCACAAGGTCCTGGCTTCAATCCCTAGTATTATAAAATGAATTATTAAGCACTATTCAAAATAATAGGTCCCTTGGCTAATCCATAATTTCATGGTAATCACTACTATAGGTAGACTTAAATCATATGAAATGCATTTAACTTGGGAACCTAGAAATACAGCTTTGTCCATCTGTGGAAGCAGACTTGTCTTTGACCTTCCATTATTAGGTAGCAGTGACGGCTAATGTGGAAAAGGTGTGCAGCTGAAGCAGCTGTGGTGGCACTTTTTTGGTCACTGAGTGACAGTGTTGCTCACAGCGTGAGGCTGGACGGAATTTAAAGGGACGGGGGCTGTATAGAGGTGGTGCGCCAGAACTCTTTCTCTGTCAGCCACTACAAATTGGATCTTCCCGACTGTGTGCTAAATCATTTTTCAGAAATAGTTGAAAGTAATTTATTTCTTTGATTTTTTTGCTTCTTGCACTAGACTATAACCCCTATGGGGTTATATTTTTCGTTCATTTATTCCATTGTCATCAAATGTTTACTTCATGCCTGTCACATGTAAGTGCTATAAATGAAGAAACACATCCACTTTCTGCTTGTAGAAGGATGTAGACATGGCTAACAAATAGCCTATATGATATTACAGGAATATTAATAGGAATAAATGATGTGGAAAAAATAAAGCAAGACAAAGTAGGGACCATGAGGATGACAATTTAAAATACTGCAACCAGTTCCATTCTCACCATGAAGTAATGTTTAAGCCAAGTGTTGAGTGTGGAAAGAAAAGCAGCCTTGCAGAGAGATACCTGGGGGAAAGGTAAAGGAGTGCACAAATGCAAAAGTTGATGTGTGGAGAATGAATGTCAAGAACACAAGCCTTCCAAGTGGAGACTGTCAAGGAAACATGGTAGGAAATGGCATTTGTGTCTAGGTCATTCAAATGTAGCCCTTTTGCATGACCCGAAATTTCTTTCTTTTTGTGTCAGGCCCCAAATCGAGTCCTTGTTCTTTGCTTAGCCCACACACCAGGTATATATTTCCTGAAGGAATTTATCCTGCTGCTGCTCTTGTCTTAGAATTTCCTTTTTATGGTATGATTTTCTGTTTCACAGCCCTAAGTCCTTGGGACATCCTATCAAATTTTTGTTGGAAGATATAATTTAAGCATATTTCTGTCATTTCCAGCAGTCAACATCGAGTCTTTAATGTACTGAACTTTTTTAAAAATTAGTTTTTATTGTGTGTATGTGCTTGTCTATGTCTGTGTGTACCACATGTGTACAGGTGCCCGCTGAGGCCGGGAGTGGGATCCCCTGGAACTGGCATTCCAGTTGGTTGCAAACTGCCTGAAGTCGGTGCTGGGAGCCAGGCTTTACCCCTCTGCAGGAGCAGTCAGGTCTCTTAACCAAACTCTCTGGCTCCTGCAGTGAATTCCTAGGGAATTGGTGTTAAATGCTTTCCTTTGGAATCTAGCTTTGGGATTAAAAGCTGGATTAAAATTGATTGTTAAATTTCCTTCTAACTGTTACAATTTAGTTCTCCATTAAGCAGAGATTTTCAGAATCTGTGTCTTAAGCATGAACATGATGGTGGAATAGCTGTTAATTCTTTCCTGTGTAAAGTTGGCAGACATCTCTTGAGAAGTGTTCTTCAGGTCTGTCCGGGTGGCTCAGCTGGGAAGGCATTTCCTGCCAAGCCTGACAACTTGAGTTCCATCCCCAGAACCCAGGTAGTGGGAGGAAAGAGCTCTCTTTTATGGTGACCTCTGACCCTTTGGTGTCATCCTCACACAAATAAATTAATTAAAAAATGTACTTTATTTAAAAAGTATATGTCCAATAAGGTCAGTTTTGAGTTAAATAAATTAAGCAATATTTCGGGATATTTCTAGGCCAACGTTTCTGTACCCGACAAGATGCTGAGGTTTACGTTCAACATTTTGGCTTAATACTAACAGTTTGAAAATTGCTTTACTTTGATATGTTTCCCTACTACAATGGGTTTTCACTCTTCATTTAGGTTTCCTCAGGATATCACATTTGTGATCATTTCTACTCCTTTGAACTGTAGATTTTGCACTAAAATAGCCTTGGTCATGCCTCTCGGTTGGTGTCATTTGTGAGACATGAAGTAACACGTGTTTTGTAGTCTTTGCTGAGTTAAACTTTTGGCTCTTTCTATTTAAGTCAGATACTAAGAACGGTTGGACTGATTACTTCCCCTTTTGTTTTGCCTGCTATATCCTTGAGATTGTCATTTCTAAACTTCTGCAAGTTTAAAATTTGTGTGTGTGCATATTATCTTTCAAGTAATGCTTAGCTACAGCAATCTGGCAATAGTAACTTTTAGTCTTAACAGTTACCTAGAAATTATTTGTATGTTACTAACATTTAAAACAGATGTATTTTTACATAGCTATTAAACATGGAAGCAACAACCAAACCTCCTTGGGCTATAAGGTTTCTGGGCTATTGGTAAACCATAATATATTTAGTGAATCATGCTGATAAACTAGAAGGGCACTGTGAGTTGTCATCTTTGTTTTTACAGATGCTAAAGATTACCACACTTTCAAAGCACAAGCAGAAACAGTTGTAAACTGTAAAATACATGAGTTACTCCAATGTAGGTTTTAAGTTGTGTTTAAGTATTAGGCTGTTTAACAACTTCTGGCACTAAAAAGACTGTTCTTTAAGTCCTTGGAATATGAAGTTCTGAACATTATGTTTTCTTTTAAACATCTTTAAGAAGTTGTAGCTGTGCTTATTGGTTTCCTTTTGTGACTTACGACAATGTGGCAGGATAGTTAGATGCATTGTTTTTCATCTCTCTTACCTTTTCCCCCTCCTGGAGATGAAACCTAGAGCTTCATGTATGCCAGGGTATGCCGTACCACTTAGCCACACCCCAGCCAGTTGTTAGGTGTGGCACCCAGCTGTAGTCCCAGTACTCACAACTACTAGGGAAGTTGAGGCAGGTAGCTCACTCGAGCCCATGGATTGGAGACCAGCCTAGACAACATAGGGAGACTCTGTTTCAAAATTTGAAGCAAAATAAAATCTAAAAAGGTATAATTATCAGCAGTTCTGAGTAATATCAATATGTATTATTACATATTTCACCTTTTCAAAGAAAAAATCCATATGATTTCTTTAAAAATATTCTTTTAAAGATTCATTTTGTGTGTAGGAGTGTTATGTCTCCATCTGTGTATGTGCACAGTGTGCATGCTTGGTTCCTTAGAGGTCAGAAGACAGTATCGGATCCTTGGTACTGGTGTTAGAGACGGTTGTGGACCACCGTGTGGATTCTGGGGACTGGACCTGGGCCTCCACAAGAGCAACAAGTGCTTTTAACTGCAGAGCAGTGTCATCCCTTCAGCCCTCCATATGATCTGTTTTCCTTTAGTATTATTTGGAATTCTTTGGGGTTCCTAAACTGGGTCGTATGTGATTGATGCTAATGAATCTGAATAATTCCTATATGGTTAGTAGTATAGAGTAGAAGACGGTTTCCAGCATGGATTCAGCCAAGGCCGAGACTTCCTTACAGAGTGCTTCTTTATTTGCCTTATGTAGCACAAGAATTCGCTATCCAAAGGCTGATTTTGACCCTTACAATTCAATCAAAGTGGTTAGTTCCTGTAATCTAAAATTTGTTCCCTGCCCTGTCCCTTTAAAAACAAAAACAACCCCAACAATCTGGCTAGACAGTCAAACAATACCAATAATAGCTTTCTTTCATCAGGATCCAAGCTTGGAAACAGATAAAGTAGTATTGACAGAAAGCTGGAAAACAGGAGTATATGTTGATTAGCAAACTAAGAGACTATTATTGTCTGTTTAAAAAGAATCTTATTGTTGGGACTGAAGAGCTGGTTCAGCAGCTAAGAGCTTGTACCACTCTTCCAGAGGGCTTGAGTATGGTTCCCAGTATTACTTGGTGGCTCACAACCTTCAATAACTGCATTTCCAGGGGATCCAGGGCCCTCTTCTGAACTCCCCATGCACTGCTTGAATGTGAATCATGTAGGTAAAACATAATACACATAAAGCTAAATAAATCTTAGAAAAGTTTAAAAATAATGACCACATGTGTTAATGTCTACACATTATTGTAATTTAAGCACCCATTAGGGCTAAGGAGATGGCTCAGTAGACATAGTGATTGTCATGCAAGCATGAGGACCTAGATTCTGACCCTGAGTATTTTCCATAAAAAACCAAGTCCAGTAGTATTTACCTCTAATCTCAGAACCATAGAAGTAGATCTCTAGGACTTGCTGGCCAACCACTCAAGTTGATACAGGAAGCTCCACGTTCAGTGAAAAAACCTTGTGTCAAAGCATACAACAGTGGTACACATACCTTGGGGATGACCAACAGCTCTGTAATTAAACTTAGGTCCACTCAACAGGAGGGAGTTCATGTCTGATGCCAAACTGGTCAGAGAAAGCCCATAAGGTCTCAACCTTGCAGAAAGAGCTATTAGCAATAGAGGAAAACTGATAACAGGAAAGATGACCTTCCACAGGGAAGAGCACACCAATTTGTTGTTCAGTAGCAAATGGTCAGCCCTGAAAATACAGGTAGCATTTTACCAACTGAAGAGCTTATACTTAGAAATATATGTGTATATACATATATGCATGCAATAACAGTAGAAAAAGACTGAATTTGAAGGAGAGCTGGGAGCGGTAATGGGAAGGTTCAGCGGGAGGAAAGGGAAGGAAGAAAAGTTGTAGTCAAGTTAATATCTCAAAAATAAAAATAGGGCTGGAGAGGTGGCTCAGCGGTTAAGAGCACTGGCTGCTCTCCAGAGGTTCTGAGTTCAATTCCCAGCAACCACATGGTGACTCAACCATCTACCTCTTCTGGCCTGCAGACAGGTATACATGCAGACAGATCACTGTATACATAATAAATAAACATTTAAAAAAATAAAAAGTCTTTCCTTATATCTCCTTTTCTAAGGTGACTACTTTTATCTGGTTATCACAGCATTCTGTAAATAATGCGCTTTTGGCTGAGTTTTCATTTGTAGACATCACCTATTCTGTTATTGGAAATAACTATTTAGTTCTAATTTACAGCATCCAAGTCTCAGTCCCTTAAAGCTATTTTGTACTTCGAATTACATCACTCCTCAGTGCCCATATTAGTTTTTTGGTAAACCATCCTCAGCTGAGCCAGGTTGTAAATTTTGTTTGTTTTTTTTTCCTTCTGACATTTTATCTTCCTTGAAGATAATTGCTTTTCCTTTGAGCTAGGGTTTTTTTTTTTTTAAAATTTACTTATTTCTTATTTATGTTTCTGCCAGCATGTGTCTGTCAGTTTCCTGTTCATTAAGAAATCTCTTCTGGAACCTTTTGGCTAGGATCAGTTTCTGCCAGTTGCCTGGCAGTCATGTTTTGACTTTATTATCTGAGCGATTCCTCCTGGCTGTTTTCTATGTTAGATCTTCAATTGCTTGATTCTTTGTCTCTTGTCTTATCATGGTAGAGCCAGTGACTTCTTGAGTAAAGTGTAACAAGAAGTAGATTTTATGAGAGCTTGCTGTTCTGAAAATCTTATTATTAATAAGTACATTGAGATCTAGAATTCCAAGTCAGAAGTACTTCTTCATGATTGCATGCGTGCCACCTTTCTGTTTCCATTGTTGGTTTTCAAAAAGTCTGTAGCAATTCTGGCGACTCCCTTTCTGTGTATACTGACTACTAGGAATGCATAGACTTCTGTTTCTAAAGTCTTAGAGTTCCTTGCTGTGAGACTGTTTGCGTCCATAGCTTGGGATACTCCATCAGGTATTATTATTCTGGAAGCTCTAATTGTCTACTGGAATCATTTCTAGTTTTCTTTTTCTTTTCTTTTCTTTTCTTCTTCTTCTTTTTTTTTTTTTTTTTTTTTCGAGACAGGGTTTCTCTGTGGCTTTGGAGCCTGTCCTGGAACTAGCTCTTGTAGACCGGCTGGTCTCGAACTCACAAAGATCCGCCTGCCCCTGCCTCTGCCTCCCGAGTGCTAGGATTAAAGGTGTGCGCCACCACTGCCTGGCCATTTCTAGTTTTCTTTGTATGCTGTTTTGATGCAGGGATTAAACCTAGGGCCCTTGACTGTGCTAGGCAAGGGCTACCACAGAGTTAGCTATGTCCTCGGTTCTTCTCTCTATTCTGAGTCTTTAATTCTTGATTCTTCTAGACTACTGTAAATTCTTAAAATGTTCTCTTTTCTTCTATGCCTCCAATCTCTTATTTAGGCATTTTCCTCAAGCCTTTTTTTCTATTTTATATCCGGAATTTGAAAATTTCTTGTGTTACAATTTTCATGATATCCTTCTTAGTTTCTGAATTTTACTCGTTTTGTAGTTTACATATCTTCTGAGTGTTTCAGATACAGAGCTCAGATCCTGCTGTTAGAAGTTGAAGTCTACGAAGGAAGTTCAAGTCTGTTATTTAGGAATAGGAATGATACCAAGGTGTAAACGGAGACTGTGCTTTTGTTTCCCGGCCACCCAGACCTGAATACTCACACAAAACTATATTAATTACAACACTGTTTGGCCAAAGGCTCCGGCATATTCCAACTAGCTCTTGCATCTTAAATTAACCCATTTCTATTCTGTGTATATATTACCATGAGGCTGTGGCTTACCGGTAAGGTTCTGCTGGTGTGTTTCTCCTTGGGCAGTTACACAGCTTCCCTTTAATCTGCCTTCTCCCTTTCTATATCTCTGTTCAGATTTCCTGCCTGGCTTTACTCTGCTAAGCCATTGGCTGGAGCAGCTTTATTAAGTGGGGTGAACACGGTGTTTTGAGACAGAGGCAGGGAACTGAAGAGAGCAGTGAGCATTCACCGTGGCTGATCTGCATGGGTGAGGAGAAGCAGCAGGTGAGAAAACTCCATAGGTGGTTGGAAAGTAAATTTGGAAGATGTTTATGGTATGGAAGGAATTTTTGTGTATTAATTTTATATGTTTCCACTTTGCTAAATTTGGTAGCTTAAACACCCCCCGCACACACACACACAAGAACCATCTCTGAAAAGACTGGAAAGAAATAGTTTTTTAGGTCTTTCTCTCGTTTGGATTTATATTGGTAGTTTTTAATTTCTCTTTTTAAAGAACCTGGTTTTAGAGCAGATATGCTCCTTTTGTGCTCCAGTGTCCAAGGTCTTCCTTTTTTCCAGCTGTGATAGGGTTAGCATTGCTGAACCTGTGAAGTGGAGACCAGGAATGTGGGATGGAGAAGCATCTGACCAAAGCCTCAGTCTGACATCGTAAACTGGAGGTGGTTGGGAGCTGTGGCAACTAAGGATGTCCTAAACTCCCTTCCCAGGATGCTCTCTGTCTCTAGGAAGTGGAGATGTCACCCCACTTAAACTTTCAGACGGGAAATCCCTTTATCCTACCTTGCTTTTTATTGCTGTAATTTATTGATCTTAAAATACTGCATAACAGACTTGGGTCGAAGAGAGATCCTAAAGTTCCCCTCCTCCACTTGAAGGAGCCCCATGGGGCCAGGTGCTGAGGGAAACCTTGTATTCTGCCTATCTTTCTCCAGGGGCCTCAGGTTGGGTTCCATCCCATCTGCAAGTACCTCCAGAAGCATATCTATTTCATTTAATTAAAGTTGGAAGAGGGATCTTGCCCTGCTTTTCCACCTTTACCAGAGCAGGGGAGGGTGCGGGCACATTGAGCTTACTTCTCTAGTTTGAGTATTGAGGTTGGAGCTGCTGCTGAGCAGAGGAGTCATTACCTAGGACTGATCTCTCAGTTCAGAAGCTTGCAGTCTTTATGTACAGAGATGAGAAACTATTGTTTTGTGATCTATTCATTAAAGTTTGATTGAAAACTAAACTTCCATTTAATTGTTGATTTTTTTCTACCTAGTTGTAATGTGATTATAGAATATATTTTTTGTGAAACCAATCCTTTAATATTTGTTATTTCTCTTTTTGATTTTCTTATAGTTTAATTATGTTTTTCTTTGACATGAAGTCTCACTGTGTAACCAGGTTATCAATTGACTTTCCATGTAGACCAGGGTTGCCTTGAAATTTGAGCGCTCTTTCTTCAGCCTCCTACATACTTGCGTTGCACACATGCCACTGTCGCTGGCAATAGTTTTGTTTCTATTTCCTGTAATATATGTTATTAAGCAATGCTTAGTGTTGCGTAGTTGAATTTTATGCTAATGGAATGATTATGCATCATTGTGCTACTTGCCCTTTCTGTTTCAGCTGTGGACTGAAGTGTGTCTCTTCCAGATTCCCGTGTTGGAGCTCCAACTCCAGTGAAATGGTATCTGTGGGCATGAGAGTGGGCTCTCTTGTGGGGTTAGTGTCTTCCTTAGGGGCTGGAGAGCGAGCTTCTGCCCTCTTTCTTTGCCACATGAGGACAGTGAGAACTGCTGGCATCTTGATTTTGGACTTGTAGCCCCCAGACCTGTCAAAAATAAACACTTCTACGTAGGCTATCCAGTCTGCCTCTTGCTGTTGCGACAGATTGAATCAAGGCTCTTTTATTTTTCCCATTATGATTTGGAAATTTAAATGTTTAAGGTTAAGAATATGTGTTCCGTGAATGGAGGATATTTGGATTATTTCAGCTTTTAAAAAGGTCATTTTATAAGTGCTTTCCTGTTGGACATATTAGAGTTTGTTATATGTATGCCATTGCTGATAGTTGTTTCTGACCTCAAAGATTGGTTTCATAGGGGTTAGAAGAGTATAAGGAGTAAAAATGTTGAAACTTGTGAAATGTTAGTGCCGCTTCGCTCGCACTGGTGGGCTGAGAGTTTCTGTGCTTTGAACTTTTGCCTAATTTTATGTCTATTCTAGTGTGACTCTTTGGAGTGTTGCCCTTGTTACTTTAACTGAATGTCACTGGATTACTTTGAGGCTTAGCATCTTTATATTTGTTTATGAACCATCTTATTTCCTTTCTTGTGAAGTTTCTGTTCATGATTTTGCTCACATTTTAATGACTTGGGAAATAGTTCTTTTTTACTGGGATAGGAATTGCTTGGTTGAGTTTAGAAAATATCTACTGAGCCAATTCTTGGTTTGGGATCTTGTCTACATAAAGATGATTAAGGTGGACTCATAACCTCAATCTGAATTCTATCAAGGTTCAATTTACCTGTAAACTCAAGTTTCTCTATTGTCCTTGCACTAAATATACTTACTATAGTTCCATGACTTAACCTAACGTTACTTCCCTGCTTACTTTAGCCATTTGTAAAGCAGCATCTTTGACTAGCTGATATTTACTTTCCTTTTTCACCAGTGAGTCAGAGTGTTCTGTTTCTCATTTGATTTTGAAGGATGAAATGTTACTTTCATTGTAGTGGTAAACTATAATGAGATCCCCCCCCGCTATATACACTTTCATCTAACAATGTTGGGCTTTGCTCCTATAGCTTGAATTTGATTCCCAAGGACCTCCCCTCCCTTTTTTTCCAGATTAAAATCTATCTTTTATTTCCAGAATAATTTAAAATGCTGTTAAACCTGCAAACTCGATCCTAATGCATATGAATTATTCTTTCTCAGAGTGAAGATACGCAACAGCAGATCATCAGGGAGACTTTCCATTTGGTGTCTAAGCGGGATGAGAATGTGTGTAATTTCCTAGAAGGAGGATTGTAAGTAGAGCATTTCATGGGTATTTCTAATTTCCAGAGTGTGGTGAAAGTGTGTACTCGATGAAAATCCTTCATTATCATTCATTAAATTTGGTGAATTAATTGCTGTCACTGTTAGGCATAACTCTAATTTGTAGACTTTTTAAGATACTCAGTCTTTCTAAAAATTTTTCTCTCCCAGCCTTAGTCCTTTTACCCAGTTTCTTGTGCATTTTATATTTACTGACATATAAAAATATAGCTTTAAAATATTTTACTTATGAGATCACAATGTTTACTTGCATGTTGCATTTTTTGCTTAATACTTTGTAAAATTTTACCTGTAAAATACATCTGGAAAAATAGAATTTACCTAGCAAAGGTGCTGGCTGCCAGCCCTGATGACCTGAATGCGATCCCTAGGAACCACATAGTAGGAGAGAACTTATTCCCTCAAGTTGTTATTTGACATATGTACATCCACATACACAAATACATGTGTAATACATTTTTAAAAATTCTGGTACATCATTCTTTCTAATGGATATAGTATTCCTAGTTTGAATGCACATAAAATTTCAGATCATACGCTTTATTTTATTATAAACAGAGTCAAAGTCTGCTTTTCAAATATCTATGAACGTAATATATCCTTAGTATAGATTCAGCTAGTAGATGTTTCTATTTTTAAAATGAAAAAATTAGCTTGAAAAGTAAATAAATACTGTAAATATTTATTTTTTTCTTTTTCATTGTTTGCGGCACTGGGAATTAGACCCAAGTCTTTGTGCTTGCTAGGCAAGTGCTCCCCTACTCATGTTCATCCCACACGCTAAGTAGATCCTTGAAAATGAAGGATTCTATTGAAAGCAGTTTACCTCAAAGTATTTTCTTCCCCAGTTATGTAATTAGTATACTTAATATGTCCTTATTGAGAATTCAAACTAAGTATCAGCAAAGCCACATGAATGATAAGACGCATATTGTAAAAAAAATCAGGGCAACAGAACCCATTTTTGTCTGACCATATTTTTTAATCATGTGGAAAGTTTATTTGCATTTCATCAGCTCACTCATCTTTATTTGCGTTTTAAAAAGTTATATCATGCTGTACTTAAACATGTAATACATATTTATGATTTGTAGATTTTGGTGTTAAGCTCCTCCAGATTCTAACTTAATGACCAAGGCAGCCACTTGTTCTGCTTTTGTTTAACCTCTGTAGGGATCTGGTCGTCTTTGCCATAGCCATTGCTTCTCTCTTGGCTTCTTACCCCATCTCACGGGCGTCTCACCTCCCACAGGCACAGGGCGTTACTCATGGTAGATAGAAAAGGGCCCTGTTTGGACGGAAATTAGGCTTTGAAATTGAGATTCTTTCCTAACCATATAAAAATGGGAAGCAGTTACTGTGTCAGAGATGAAACTGTTCATCTGTCCTCATTCTAGTTTTGATCCTGGTTAGCCAGTTCCCTTGGTCAGATTGTTCAAATTCTTGGAACTTCATTTTCTCCTCTAAAATGAAATATTAGGTCTAAGAAGATATCAAAAATTAGAAACTTAGGTTTATAAAATTTTACATTCTGCATTTCACCTCTGTACTGTCTACTTTTTTGTCCACTTGACACAATATCTCATCAGAGAGGAGATACTGAGAAAATGCCTCTCTAAGATTCAGCAGTAAGTCATGTTTTTTCATGAGTGTTCAGAGTGGGAGGCCCAGCCCACTGTGGATGGTGCCATCCCTGGACTGGTGGTCCTGGACTCTATAACACATCAGGCTGAGCAGGCCTTTTGGAGCAAACCAGTAAGCAGCCAAGGCCTCTGTTCCAGCTCCTGCCTCCAGGGTCCTACCCTGTTTGAGTTCCTGTCCTGTTTTCCTTCCGTGATGGACTTCTATGTGGAAATGTAAGCCAAGTTAACCCTTTCTTCCCCAGCTTGACTTTTGGTCATGGTGTTTCATCATAGTGATAGAAACCCTGACAAAGACAACTTCATACAATAACTTAATCAATAATCAATATTAGACTGGTTTAAAGTGAAATTATGTTTTTCAAGGCCAATTATGTTCTTGCCTTGCAGAGGTCCTTAGTTTCTCTGAGCATTAATCTAATTTGTAACACATTTCAGAAGCATGGTCTTTTAAAGCAAAACAAAAGGCAACTTACAGTAAAATTGCTGATGTGCTTATTTTTGCCCTTTCAGGGAATAATTTGTAACCGTGGTCGTAACCAATGTCAGAATGTTCAAAGTGTACATACAAACTTTTAAATTAAATCCTCTCTGCACAAGTAACCTAGCATACTAATAGTCCTCCCCCACCTCCTCCCTTGATATCATTTGTTTTTGCTCTTACAGGACAAGGAAATAGTATGTACTTAGAAGTGGTTTCTATAGAGCTTGCAAGTTTAGTGTTATATTTATGGACTAAGAAAAATGTTCTACCATATTTGTGAAAATTCTCTTAGTTTTAATGGTATATAACCTTGTTTTAAATCATGTTAATGTTGAAGTGGTCTTGAGAAGGTGAATTTGATATTATAAACTTGACTATTATACAGCTAAAGCGTATTTGGAAAAATAGAAGATGCCTCAGATGATTCCTAAATTATTCTTTTAAAAATGCTAAATTCTAGTCATATGAATAAAAGAATTTAATGAAAGAATTGAGTATTCATTAGCCCAGTGTTCTTACATTTAGATTTAAGAGCAGTGTTTTTGGAGAGCATCTTGATGCTAAGTCTGCCTAAAACTTAAGAAATACTCTTTTTTTTTTCTAGCTGGTAATCAGTCTTAAGCTGTGTATTTTACTGTGACCTATGAAGTTATATCTTGTAAGCATTTGCACATGCTCTGTGATCTGGTTTGCCTGTTCCTTCAGCCTCATTGTTTACTAACCTATTCTTGTCTACTGGCCTCATGTCTCCCTGAAAGTGCATATTGTCTTGACAAAAAGCCCTTTTCAGCCATTGCTACCTGACTCCAAGGTGCTCCTTTCTTCATTGTTCCGTGGCTCACCCTAATGGTTAGATGTCAGTCTAAATGTTACACACACTCTCTCTTTCTCTCTCTGTGTCTATTCTGAAGTGGGAAGCTCATGGATGTGCTAGACCTACCTTGGTTCTCTGTGTGGCACTTTCCCCTACCGGTTGACTTTGTCTCTTTACCTGCTATCAGTGCCTGACACACCACACTTTCTCAGTGAATACTTTAATGAATAACTAACTAAAATTAAGTACTGGCTTCTTTTACTTGACATTTCTGAAGAAAATTGCTGTCTTAATCTACTTAGCTTCTGAAGTTTACTTGAACGCTATGCCATTGTTACATTCTGTTTTACAAAAGGTCTTAACAAATGCCATTTTGCTTGAGCTAATGAAATGTTCTGCATTTTGTTCTATACCATTTTAATTACTTTGTTTTGTCATTTAGATTAATCGGAGGCTCTGACAACAAACTGATTTATAGACATTATGCAACACTATATTTTGTCTTCTGTGTGGATTCCTCAGAAAGTGAACTTGGCATTTTAGACCTAATTCAAGTAAGTTAACGGTTACATCTTAACTACCTTTAATTAGTTTTTTTAAATTATATTTTTATAAACTTAAGATTCAAACTCTGTAAAGTGATGGTTTGCTTGATAAGTGTTCCATAGTTGATATTAGGTGGGTATGCTGTCACATATCACATGACATAAATCATTTTAGGGGAAAGACTTATTTTGGCTCCGAGTTCTGATGTTTCCGTCTGCCAGCTGTTCCATCTCATTGCATTATGTCCATGGCAAAGCAGGAGCCTAGTGAAAGAGCATGGCAGTTGGGAAGCAAAAGGGCCAGGGACAAGATAAACATTTCAGAGACACCTCCAGTGGCCTCTTTCTTCCAGCCAGGTTCCACCTCTTGATGGACTGTTTAGCTTTGAACTTGTAAGTAGATTATTTCACCTAGAAAGACAGAACCCTCATGGTTCAGTTCAAACTATATCAATGGATGTAGAAACTAATCTGTTTAGGACTAATTACAACTAATTTCGTCATGCCTTTTCTGTTTGTGTGAGTTACTGCAAGGAGCCCCAGACTCTGAGTCTCTCTGCATATGTCCAAATCTGACCCTGAAGACTTAACTCTCCCAGGCTTCTGAAAAGGTTTTGTAGTGTCCATAGAACCCAGGGTCAGTCAGAAGAAAACTGATATTTTGAATCTCATCTGTTAATTTCTTTGATGGTTTAAATTAATTCTTCTTTATTATTGCCTTCAACTTTCAACAGGTTGTATGTGTGTGCCTGTGTGTGTGTGCATGTGTGATTTTTCATTTTATTGAGCCTAGAGATGTATTTGTTTCTTCCAGCATATTTTCTTTTAAAACATCTCTAGATTTCATCTCCTATTATTAGACTAGTCTGAATTTAGTTATATTCATCTCTTTCTACCTCCCATGCCTTGGGATTTTGTCAGCATCTGTCAAGGCTTTGAGCTTGTCCTCCATTTGCAAGCTAAGTTGCTAAGTTGACCTACAGTATAAAGAATGGCAGCAAAAGATGAGACGTAGCAGCAGAAGCATTATCTGGAAAACACCCCGATCCACACTAACATTTGCCTGCACTAGTTCTCATCTCAGAGGATGCTGTGAAGAAGCCAGGTGATGCCTGTATCCCAGTAGCTCATCACACAGGTGGGGGACAACAAACTTAGGGAGCTGACTTTCTTTATAATGGGTAAATCATGTCTGCTCTGGGGAGAATGGGATTCTCTTTAAGGGAAAAAGTAAACTTATTTTTTGCTGTGGAGGAAAACACTATTTTTCCAAGACTGTTTGTTGGTATGACAGATTTGAAAGGATAGTCCAAGACACAGATAGCAATTGCCTCTGTTCACAGGATTGTACAAACCTAAAATCTGTAGATTTTTCAGAGTTGCTTCTTACTCACTAGTATTCAGTACAAGACTGCATGTGTGAAAGTTCTTGGGGACTTTGGGGTTTACACGTACAACATTCAGTAGCCTTATGTCTTCAGACCGGGAACTACACTCCTTCAGAGTTTGCCTTCTGCCCCAGCTTTCTGTTCATGTGTAGGCCTCGTTTTTAGACAATTGCAAATCAGTCGTCCTCTCAGTCTTGGTTTCTTCTCTCAGCTGCCTTCATATCTTTCCATGTTTCTGTGTGTCCCTCCGGTTTTAACATCTGGCATGTTTTTCACTCTCCCTAATCCTGCCTGGGTCTTGCTTGTCTTTATTCAGTTTAGATTCCATGGATAGTCACAGTACGCATAGCCTTCTATGCACTTCATTCCCAGCCTGTGCTCATACGTTGGGAAGTATGTTGAAGAAAAGCACAATCCTATTTACTGCTCACTTTAGACTACTGATCCTAGGAAGTCCTTAGTGCTGTCTAATCATCTGTGGTCCATTTTTCACCCTGACATCACTTCCTCAAAACTAGCAAGAGCTCACTTCCTAGAGCACTAACAAAACTGAAGCAGTCAGAAGAGAACGTTGGCCAGCTCTTGCTGTCCACCTGCCTGTCTGTTGTGTGTTCTGTAGAGGCTGCACTCACTGTGCTCCTAGCTGAGGAACCAGGCTGTTGTAGTCTTCACTTCCTCTTCTCCAGCACCCCTACACCTCAGCCAGCACTGTGCTCTCCCACCTTTACTCCCCTTCTGTCACTGACATTATTTCTTTCTCTCCTTTGACAACAAAATACGTAGTTATAAAAATATATCTGAAACCCTTTTTGCTCTCCTGCACCATTGTGACTGAATTGCAGTCTTCCTCTGCTTGATTCAGTTTGTTCTCTCGTGATGAGTACTTTCTCTTCTTGATTTTGAGGGTCCTGATCTTCCCTGGCTTTTGTCCTGCATCTTTAGTTACTTCATTGTGGCCTCTTCATCTCACCTACCTCTAGTTGTTGATAATGTCCTAGGGTTCTGTCTTTTGGTTGCTTTATTCCTTTGCTAAGGTTATTTTATCCAAATATTATCTATGTGTTGGTGGTACCAAATTTTATCTTTAGCCCAGAGTTTTTCTTTGAATAAATAACTTTGAAGCCCAGTTTCCTTCTGGACTTCTCCTTTTGGGTATTATATAAAGATCTCAAACTTCCTGTGTCCCACTCTGAGGTAGATCTGAAATCTGTGTTTCCTATGTTTTTTTTGTCTTATTGTTAGCAACAACTTTAGTCTTCCAGTGCGGTAGTGGGAACCTGAGTATTTTCTTGTCCTTAGGTCTCACTCTCTGCACCCTGCCTCCATCCTAGGCGAATCCTTGCCTGACCACTTACTACCTTCTTCACTGTTACCCTTGGTCCAGGCCACCACAGTTAATCTGTATTCTGGCAGTTTCCTGGCTGTTCTCCCTGCTTCTGCTGTTTTGGGTCCTTACTTGGTGCATCAGTCAGAAGCCATTGCAGTATGTCACATCTCATACCTTTTATCCTAGACTCTCCATAACCTCCTGGAGTAAAGGTGCCACATTTGCACATCTGTCATAGGCTGCCCAGGAGCCTGTGTGTTCTCCCCCCCGCCCCCAATTGCTTATCTTCTTTCTGTCCCTGTCTCATGTGCTTAGCCTCTTACTGATCTAACAAGCATACTTCTACTTCAGACTTTGTACTTGCTGACTTCTGTACCTGGAATGGTTTTCATTTGGTATCCTCTTGGCTGGCTTCATATCATTCTTCCAGATTTTGACCCAGATACTACCTTTTCAATATGGAAATCTCTGGCTATGCTTTCTAAAATTTCCCTCTTCATTTCTAACATACATCTGTATTTTTCTTTTTCTTAGCACATGTTACTATTTTATATGCCGTATGGTTGACATACTTTGTTAATCATTTACTGTAAATAGAATAAAAGCTCTATGGAAGCCTAGAGGTTATGTTATTTATTGACTTATCTACCAGAACTGTATATTGCATTGCATTATTATCGTGGATTTAACTCATACAAGGAATAGTAGTTCTTCAAGAAATAATTGTTTGATGAATGGATTTAATGTCCATGTATAGTATACAATATAAAATAATTGACAATAAAGCTTAAAGTTTAATTAGAATAGTTACACCAAAAAATAAAATATAGCTATGGCTACAGTTTATTGACATTTTCTTATCTGAGTTTTGCTTTATGTGCTGATTTATGAAAATCATTAAGACATATATATACACACACATATATGTGCGTGTGTTTATATATATAAACACACACACATATATATATAATATTTGAGGGCTTTGTATTTCCAGTTTATATACAATCCCATATCTAAAAATTAAAGAAAGAAGAAAAAGAAAAGCAAACTACCTTTAAAAATGTAGTTGTGGGCCAGAGAGCAGGTAAAAGCACTTGCCATGTAGGCCTGCTGGACAGAACCCACACAGTAGCAAGATCCACCTCCATCAAGTTGTCCTCTAAGCTCACATACCCGTGTGGGCATGCAGGCTGACACACACTAGTAAATAATTCTTAAAAATTTAAATGTAATTGTTACAAGTAATTGTGTTGGATCAAGATTATCAAGAATTGTTTGTTTCCTATCTGAATAGTACACAGAGATGTGGGTGGCATCAGTAAATTGAAAGCTGGGGAAAGCTACATGTAAAAAGATTTCTTTGTCAATTGAGTTATGGTTGTTAAGTCTACAGGAAGGAAACATTCCTTGATTTTAAATGAGAAATTGCTAAGCAGAAAACTCAAGTAATAAATTTTAAATGACCAAGCTTAGAAATATAAGTGATATGACTAAAGCTTTTGGTGTAATTGTTAATAAGTAAAAACAATAAATGATAATGGAGCTATTGGTGTATCACTTTCCTCTTAAACCTGCAATTCTGTTCTGTTTGTTTGTTTGGTTTTTTGTTTGTCTGTTTTTTAAGACAGGATCTCATTTTGTAGTCCTGGCTAGCCTCAAGCTTAGTAGGTATGTCAGGCTGTTATTGAACTCACAAAGAGCCATCTGCCTCTGCCTCATGAGTGCTGAGATTAAAGGTATGCACTACTATACTTGACAAGTGTGTAATTCTTTTTTGTTTGTCCTAAGATGTATTTTATTTTTATGTATATGTCTATGCATGTGCATATGAGTACCCAAGGAAGCCAAGAAAGTGTTGGAGCACCTGGAACTGAAGTCACAGGCAGTTGTGATCTGCCTAATGTGGATTCTAAGAGAGCCTTAAGTGTTCTTAACTGCTGATCTATCGCTCTAGCTCCCAAGTCTATAATTTCTTAACTGGTTTTTGAGTATCTTGGCAGGTATTAGTTACATGAAACTACAGAGTAATCATGGTAAGCGTTTGCTATATGTCTGTTTATTCTTTCTTTCTTCATTTCTTTCTTCCTAAATTGGGGTGGTGGTGAAAAATGATAATTTTAAGATAAACATACGATAAATGAAGTGCAATCCTAATTAGTCTTAATAATAAAAACTCAGAGTCACATATCGGGGTAAAAGCTGAAAGATCAGAGAAGTAAAGGAGCAGCCACAATCACCTCTCACTTCTGACTCCTCAGACTGAAAAGGCCGAGCTCCTGTCTGTACCCTGCCTTGTCACTTCCTCTCTGCTTTATCATATCACTTATATACAAACATACACAGGTTAGAGCCCAAGACTCTTAATCTCAGGGTCATAGGTTCAAGCCCCATGTTGGGCACCATTTGTAACCCAACATTTCTCTCCTGCCTGCCAGTTCCTGAATAACTACTCAGAGGCTTAATATTAATTATAAATCATTGGCTGATAGCTCAGGCTTATTAGTAGCTAGCTCTTACATTTAAATTAACCCATTTCTATTAATCTAAGTATAGCCACATGGCCATGGTGTTACCAGTCTGGCATGTTGTATCTTGGGTAACTAAATAGCATCTTCCAGACTCTGCCTTTCTCTTGTATCTCTGCTTGGATTTCCTGCCTAGCTCTATCCTGCCTTGCCATAGGCCAAAGCAGCTTTATTTATCAACCAATAAGAGCATATTTACAGTGTATAGAAAGACATCCCACAGCAGATAAAGTTGAATATAATTTAAAAATAAAGTTTAAAGCTTTAAGCAGAGACTTCAAAGAAAGTTTGAGCCTGCAATAACTGACTTAAAATCCTTGGTTATTTGTCTTTTTAGCCCTGAGAACCACTAAAGGATCACCATTTTGTTTTGTTTTGTTTCCCTGTATACTTTCCTAGTAAAGAAAGAAAAGACAGTTTTTGGTTTTATATGGCTTGGTAACAGAGAAGGAATGATCCGGACTATATATTGCATTGCCTTCTAACTGAGTTCATTATGACACTAATTTATTTGATATACAATTATATCTTTATTTTAAAACTTTGTCTCTGAAGACAATAGTTTTCTGTTTCTCTATTGGCTGTCCATGACTGAAGAGAGTGGTAGAGATGTGCTACATTAAAGTACTGGTTTTTAATGAATGGTTAAGCTAGCCATTCATTAGAGCCTCTAGAGTTAAAAAAAAAGAAAAAGAACTCCCTTAAAATTCAGTCTACTTTATTGAGAAAGATTAAAATGGATTTGAATTTTCTTAGAAGAAGT
The DNA here is from genome assembly GCA_028555095.1 of Dicrostonyx torquatus. Lineage (NCBI taxonomy): Eukaryota > Metazoa > Chordata > Mammalia > Rodentia > Cricetidae > Dicrostonyx > Dicrostonyx torquatus. The sequence goes on from JAQHUG010000065.1 coordinate 4,228,748, forward strand.
TCTCCTAAGCATCTCCAATGCCTTAGGCTTTGATTTTTGATGTTGTGACACATCTACAGGACAGCTGTTATGTTGCGGGAGGGAGTTAGAGGAGGAACTGCCAAAGAACAAGAATCGCGCATCAGAACTGCAGCAGTTCTGCCATGTGCTTTTGGAAAAGGAAAATGTCTATTGTGTTTTACTAATCTTTTTTACTTTATTTCTCAAACAATAGTAACTTTAGTGGTGGTAGTAGTTGCATTTTGTGTGTGTGTGTGTGTGTGTGT
>JAQHUG010000065.1:4241779-4262542 GCA_028555095.1 Dicrostonyx torquatus
AAGACTAGAGAGAGAGAGAGAGAGAGAGAGAGAGAGAGAGAGAGAGAGAGAGAGAGAGAGAGAATATGAATGAGAATACCCAATAGTAAGTGTTACAGTTTTCTCTCTGTTGCTTAAGCACTTGACCAAAAGCAAAAACAACTAAGGGAGGTTAAGGCTTATATTAGCTTCAAGTTACAGTCCATCATAGAGGAAACTCGAGCAGAAACTTGAATCACAAACCGTGGAGGACTACTACTTGTCTTCCCACATGTTTGTGCTTTTTTTACTTTTCCCACCTTCCCAGAGAATGGCCCCGCCTACAATAATCTGAGACTGGGCCTTCTATAGCACTTATCAACCGAAATTCCCCACAAACATGCCCACAGGCCAATCTGATCTAAGCAATTCCTAAATTGAGAGTCCCTTCTCAGATGAGTCCACTGTCAAGTTCACAAAGCTAACTAGGACAGTAACAACTGTATGATCACACCATACTTTTTATTGTTTTACAGTCCTCCCTTATCTATTTCTTTTGTTAGTTTACCCTAAGACAGTGTACTGTTTCCTAACAGCACCAACCTTATATGTTTAGTCCTTACTATGCCCCTTAATTGCATCATTTTCTGTTCTGCTTAACTTAATCTTAAGGAACTTTGTTCTTACTGGGTTTTCTGTTTTAACTGGGTCTCATGTATCCCAGGCTATTTTGCATTCACTGTAAAGCCAAGGATGACCCTGCACTCTTGACTTTCTGCTTCTGTCTTCCACACCCAGTGTATGCAGTGCTGTATGTAAGTCAAACCCAGGGCGTTGTGCAGGCTAAGCAAGCCCTCTACTAACTGAGCTATGCTCTCAGCCCCTCATCTTAACTTGTTCCTTCCTCAGAGCTTTTTGTCCGCATTTATAGGACATGAGGCCGTGCCCAAAGTGGGCTGGTGTCTTAAAGGCTGTTGGCTGAAGGAGTTCCCACAGCACAAGGGTTTTCTTGTAATGAGGGAAGTGGGACCTGTGTATATGTGGATGCGTCACCTTCCTTATTATGTGTATCATTATTAAACTGAGTACTAATTGTTTGGTTTTTTCTTTTGAAGTGAAAGAAGTTAAAATATCCTTCAGTAAAGTAAAAACAATTTATCTCCCACTAGCCTTTGAATTCCTTAACCAGAGGTTAAATCTTTGGTTTTATATTCTTGCCATGTAAGACACTGACTCTATATATTTTATATATTACTTTATATCTTTTTTTTTAAGAAGTGAGACACAAGAGGGTGCTATTTATCATATCACTTCTAGGTCTTAACTTTTTAAAAATCATTCTCCTTGAGAAATTATAATAGGATGGCACTTTTATTATTATTTGTGATCCAGAACCTCCAAGGTCCTTTAAATAAATAAATCTTTGTGTACTTTTTGCAGATAAACTTATTCTAAAAATATAACTTGTGTGCTTTAGGTTTTCTAATTGTATTAAATGTCTTTGCTGAATGGAAGGAGAATTGCTGAATTTTTTGAAGAGGGTCTGAATTTTTTTCAGCCACACTTAATGTTTTGAATGGATTATATGTAAATCTTAAGGATTAGTTTTATAAACTAAGACTGTGTAGTTACAATGACTTTGTTATTTTTGTTCTTATTGTTCATCTGTTTTCTGAGATTTTCTGAGCTGATACTTTTATCAAACATGAGAGTCACAATCGAATCTGTGCCCCAAATTAGGTTTGGCCTGTTCTCAGAAAGCCAATTAAAGGTGGAAAGTAGGGAAGAATGTATTCAATGTGGTTACATTGGGAGGAAGGACCAAAAGATGTGAGCCAGTCCAAGTCAGAGTCCTGAAATAGACCAGGGTTTAAATAGAGGGCAGAGGATATCCACATCTAAGCGTTTTAGTCAAGGTGTGGTCCTGCCTGTGTTAACACATTCTTGTCTGAATTTCAATCTCATCCTGTAAGGTGGTTTCATATGCTGTTAGAACTGGGTGAAATTTTGTTTTAGGGGACAAGGTCCCACTTTAGCTGGTACCTTTTCCTTCTCTGAACATGAGATTAGGGAAATTCTCATTTGTTTGGTGTCCGTTGTCTCAGTATTCTGATAGATTGAGAAATACAAAGGATCTCTTTAGAACATTTCATTTCTGCCAGGCCAGTTAGCATATAGTTAAATTAACAAGAAAATTCTGAAGTCTTGGCAACTGGAGCATATAGTCGTCTCGCCTTATTCCTCCATCAGTATTTTCTAGCAGAATTAGACTTTTCTATTACTCTTTTAATTTTAGCATCACCCCGTGTTTGTACATCTATCCCAGGTATACAATATTGCCTATCATTTGTTAGCTGGGGTTTGGGAACTGTGCTATGAATATTCCAGTCAAGTGGTTTAACTAAAACTTGGCAATAATCCAGAAAGTGGATAGTCCTACTATCATTTTATGGTTCTGAGACTAGAAAGAGGTTAAATGATGCAGAAGACCATAAATCTGGGTAGCAACAGAGTGAAAATTTTAATGATTTCAAAGCTTAGTCTTCGCTATACCACACTACTTGTGCAGGCAAGCTGTTTTATGTCATCATCGATAAGTTCTCCAGTGGCACACACAGTGATCTCAGCAACTCCACATGACCTGCACATTAAGTAGGTTCTTCTAATCTTTCGTAAGAACATAGCATTTCTCATCAGATACTCTTTTGGTACTAAAAACAAAATGACTTCAGCATGTAAGTTAAAGCCAAGGTAGCCATAAGCATACCAGACCACTGATTCCTAAGTCTGCTAATGATTTGGGATTAGAGGAGACAGACACACAAAAAACCAGTGCCAGATAAAGTTGATAAAAACATGGAAAATAAAAGAGAAAAGATTATTTTCTTATGGGAGAATAGTTTTCTTGACCTTGTTGTAGGTGGTGATTTTTAAAATTGAGACCTGACAACAACAGCAAACTGAAAAGAAAAAAGCAGAAAAGTTGGACTTTTAAACTTTTGTGGACACTATTTAGGAGGGTAAGTGGCAAGTCATCTCTCTCTCTCATACACACACACATACACGTACACTCCTCGTGTGATTGGAGAAAATTGTATTTAAATTGAATTTTAAAGAATGAACAAATGTTCTGTGCATAAAAAGGAGACTAGAAAAGGAAAGGGTAGTCCCACTGGCAGAATGACATCCAGGCTGTTGTGTAAGGAGCATCACACTGTGAAGCTGTAGGAGTAGCCCTGAGTTTGGAGTGCTTACAGCAAGGGGACTGCTGGTGAGAGCTGTTTGCCCACAGAGTCACCCGTGACTAGAACTACGTATGCTTCCGTTTTCCTTAGGTGTTCTCATTTATGTTTGCAGTTCCAGGGTGCTACTGTATGATAATAATATACTATTTTAGTGGTAGTGTTTATAGCTGTTGCCTTTTATTCTCTACATCGATCTAGTGTGCCGAATAATAGTATGGTTGCTGTTGTGTGAAGGTTACTTCTGAGAGGGTATAAATGATAACTCAGTCCCTATGAAACTGCAAGATACTCATTTTAACAGGACTCAGATCTGTCATACACTCATGGTTAGGATTTATATAGTGATATGATATGGAACAAAGTAAGCAAAGACAGATGGTGAGAAAGTTTATTTGGAAAAACAAATTGTAAGCTACCAGGTCTCTTCCCATGGAAGTCACGGGACACTCACCTTCCCAAGAATATGGGATGGCATATTTTAATCCAGGAACGTTCATCCTAGTTTGGGTATTGACCTTCTTTTTTTTTTTTTCTTCCAGTGATAAAGATGCTTATGAGTGCTCACTTTTTGGGAAAAGAATAGTTTCTGTTAGAGACAGAACACTTACATCAGGGTTTGGGTCTAGATGAAAAATGAAAACAACAGATTTGGCAAATAAAATTAATACATTTCATTTTGNTATCACTTCAGTGCTGTATCTGATTCCGTTTTCCTTTTAGCACTGATTACTAATGCTTTTTATTCCTGCCTAACATGCGTGAGGCCCTGAGTTCACTCCCCAATACTGGAAAAAAATTACACTTTTTGTGGAAATGTTGGTGTGGAAAATATTGAGTTACGAAATATTATTAGCAAGCAGACAATGTTATTGGAGGTAAATGTTAATTATGATTTTCAAATATAAAAGGTCTAAACAGAGCTCATGATAAAATTAATGAGCTTTTCGATAATGAAAAGTAAATATACAAAACAAAGACACTGGCTGGTGTTGGGAATAATCAGTGGCATAGAAAATGCTATATTTAAATTATGTAAGTAATATTAAAGCCTGATAACACTGTATTGTTGCCTAATGTCATTAGGAAAAGCACTTCGAGGAAAAATTTCAGAACAATATTTATATGGGATCATCTAAAACAAACAAAATGCTAAGTACATGACACGCACACAAATTAGAAAAAAGTACTAAGAATGAGTATCTGCTGCCAGTGGTAAAGGTGTTTATGAGTGCACACTTAATGGGAAAAGAATAGATTCTGTTAGAGACAGAACACTTACATCAGGGTTTGGGTCTAGATGAAAAATGAAAACAACAGATTTGGCAAATAAAATTAATACATTTCATTTTGTACATATCGCTCAAAAGCTGTAATGATTGGGCTAAGAAAATAGGTTTAGCAATGTGAGAAGTGAGAACACCTTCAGACACATACATCTCAGATATATGGTATTATACATTTAATACCTTGTTCATATTCAGTACAGTAAAAGTCACGTTTTTATTGGAAAGGAGGCAAAGATGATGCTATTTATTTTATAAACATATTTTAAAAGAATTAACATTTCAAAATTTAATTAAAATCTTTCCTTAGAGATATCTTTAGTAAAAAAAAATGTTATACTTACAAGTAAATGCCATGCTTCTATCAGCACTAAGCAAAAACTGGCCCTCAGTTTTACTTTCCTAGTATATTTGAAAAGAAATATAAAGAAGCTAAGATTATGAGCCAGTCTTCAAGTCTGAATTCCAATTTTGTGGGCTTGCTTACTCCTCTAGTAGCCTGCAGCATTTTAGTGGCAGTCATGGAGAAACTAGATTTTTGACCATATGCATATTCTTCTCCCACAGAAGACTTAAGGGAAATTAATAGAGACTTCCTTCACAGGCAGTGCTAGCTAGAAAGACTTAATGCTAATCTTTTGCAGTTCCCTGACTTTCATGTTGATTTGTTCTTCCTTTTCTTTGACACATCAATGTTAGATGTTAAGAGGAGAATTACTCCTTTTAATTATTTTGAGGTTTAGAAAATATTAGCAATATTGTTAAAGAATGAGCTTTTAGGGTTTTTTTGTTTGTTTGTTTGTTTGTATTTCAAGACAGGGTTTCTCTTTATAGCCCTGGCTGTCCTGAAACTCACTTCATAGACCAGGCTGTACTCGAACTCAGAAATCTGCCTGATTCTGCCTCCTGATTAAAGGTGTGACCACCACAGAGCAGCCAAGAATGAACTTTGTATTAATTAAAGCAAGCAAATCTAGTGGGGCTGTTACCTGAGTAATATATTCCTCATGTAAACAGTAGAGCCATGAAATTAAAAGTCAATAGATAATATCACTCGGAAGACGCACTTTTACAGAGTGTAATATAGATGTTATCCATAGAAACTTCTGTAATGTATAGTGGAAGAAATTATTAGAATGGATTGATAGCTGGATATTTTAGTTAATGAGTATAAAATCTCATCTTGGCTGTTGTTAGTGTTCATCTTTTCAGAACTTTTCATCTGCTTTTGTTTTTTTATAGTGATAATGATGAATATTAAAATCTCAGCATCCTGGTAATGAGAAATTTATACTAAGATAATGTTCTTCCTTTTGGAAAGTGAGGTCAGAAGTTGTTTTGGTGGTGGTGGTGGTGGCAGTGTGTGTGTACACATTTATACAATTTGCTCTTTGTACTTAGAGAATACAACAGTGTAATATATAACTCCCCCCACCAGTCAGTACTCTGTTATTAGTTGGGTATTGACTTTTATTAGGGGTCAGTCACATAAGTGTATATGCCTGTGTGACTGACTTTGGTTATGTAGGCTAAAGACCGCCCCCCAGAAAGAAAACGAGTGTTGGCCATGAAGCTTATTACATTGATATCTGCTTAGATTGATCAGGTGAGTAAGGTAAGGTCCAATTATCATTTGTGTTCAAAAACACTTATTATCAGACAGAGTATTCTAGAAAGTCAGAGCTTAGTTCTTAGGAGCTGACCAAAGACAAGTCCTAAAACAGGTCATTTGGGGTATGTGTGTACAGGGTTTGAACTATGACTACTGAGGTAACTCGTGAAAAAGTCATACAAGTTACTGAGTTCAATCTGATGATGAGGTCTTGTTCTTTCACTAAGTAATGTCTAGGGGTTAGTTAGAGTAATTTTGTAATTAAAAATAACTGGCCACATTAGGTATGAAAGAAACTTGGACTCTGTCCATTAGAACTCTCTGATGAACTTTTGCTCAAATACTTTCCTGAAGAAAACTTAATTGAATATTTAATTTTTTAAATTTTAAGTAATGGTGTTGATCCTATTTAAATTTAGTAATTTACAGAAGTTTGTTTTGAATGCTAAAATTTAGTGGCATTTGCTTTTTATTATGGTCTTGAATTTTCAAAAGAGTTTCTGGTAATAGAAAAGTTTTTATATAGTAGGGATTGTCTGCCTCTTATATAAGAAGTTTGAATGAATGTGTATACTTTTCAAAATATCTTTTTTTTCTTTTCCCGTAGGTATTTGTGGAAACATTAGATAAATGTTTTGAAAATGTCTGTGAACTGGATTTAATATTCCATGTAGACAAGGTACTGTTTACCACACTGTCAAATATTTTAAGCTTTTTATTTAGGAAAAGCCTTGATTTATGCTTGTTAGAGTGAAATGCCATCTAATGAACAAAGCTAGAAAAATTCCTACCTAGGAGAGGAAGTGACATGGGCAGGGATTGGTGGAAACATGGTAGCCTCTGCCTGGGTGTCTGTGATTGGAGGAACTTGAATTTAAACTAGATTATAATAATAATAATAAATAAATGGAAAAGGATTCTAAAAAGAAGAGAGCCATACTGGCAAAAGTAAAATACAGGCTGTTCTGTAAAGAGGGATTGGTAGTAATCAAGAGGACTGATTTTGAAGAGCTTTTACTGCCTTGAATTTTAGATTTTATTCTGAAGCAGTTTAATTAAGTTTCTTTTGGCAGTGCTGTTGTTTTGTTTGTGTGTGTTTGGAGGACATTTTTTCCCCTGAAGCATGGAAATTAGTTTTGTATGCATTGAGATTTAAAACAAGTGAATTAAGAGCTTGTTGGAACAGTCAGAAGGAAATGTCCACCAAGGGAGACTAAAGAAAGATTGGGTCAGTGTCGATGGCTCCTAAAGCTGAAGGTGAGGAGACTGGGGTTTCTAGCCCTGCGTGTTTGGAGGTGATGGTGCATAGGAGGAAGAGTTCCCAAGGAATGCAGAGGGGTTACTGTGCTACGTGAGTAATCTGATAGCTTGGGTTTTCTTTTGGTTTGTTTGTTTTGTGTTTTCTTGTTAGCTTTTTAATCTTTCAGTTTACTTATTTGTTATTTGTATATGTTTTGTCTGCATGTATGTTTGTGCACTGCATGCATATGTGGTACCTGCAGAAGCCAGAAAAGAGGGTGTCTGATGGAGCTCCCCGAGCTGGATGGAGTTACTGACAGTTGTGAGCTGAGATGTGGGAGCTGGAGGTTGAATCTGGATTAAGAGCAGCCAGCGCTCTTAATCAGAGCCAGCTCTCTAGCCCCTGTTGCTATTTTTGAGGAAGGGGGATTGTAAGCTGTGAATGTCTCAACTCTGAGGGGAAAGGTTTCCCCAGTGTTGCAGCTCTGAAGGGAAAATCCTGGCATGTGTGAACCACGGAATACCACAAAGTCACACAGCACAACAAACCTTTACAAAAGAGATTTATTGGGAAAGACCCGAGGAGGTGGCCGCCTCTGCTCTGGTGAGAAGCAGCAAATTACTGAGCAGGAAGCAGACTTTATATGGATTTCTTGGGCAAGAAGAGCTTTCCAGGGTGGCCTGATCTTGGAGCTTTTTTTTTTTTTTCCCTTGTTGGGCAGGGCCTGGCCATTTTCTTGCCCTCAGGGGCTGGGTTAGTTATACGCCATTAGAGAAGTCTCGGAGGAAGACCTTACAATGATACCACATTCTGGTTAGAAAGGAGTAAAACATGCATTTAAAGCTTATGAACTGTGTATTTCTGTGAGTTTTCCACCTTATATTTTTGGATCAAAATTGAATGCAGGTAAATGAAACTTTCAAAAAATTAAAAATGCAGATGAGAGGGAATTCTGTAATTAATATTTATCACTTATTTAGTTTGATTACTTTTATAGATTGTCTATTTCAATCCTTTCAGTAATCTTATGGAAAACTAATATCTCTGTTTTCAGCTCATTAAACTTAATACTTACATAGGCTGTGTTTCATAGTACTAATGAAAGTGGAATCTGATTACAGTTTATTATAGCAGATTTTAAAACAAGAATGATGAAATAGTTAAACTCTTTGTAGTGAATTGTCTGTGTTTATATTATTTTTCCTTTTAGGTTCACAATATTCTTGCAGAAATGGTGATGGGGGGAATGGTATTGGAGACCAATATGAATGAGATTGTTACACAAATTGATGCACAAAATAAACTGGAGAAATCTGAGGTAAGGCTGGAAAATGCTTTAGTTAGTGAAGGTTCTGAGCATGCCCGTGAGCTATTTATGCATGACTCTGTAGCCTTCACTGTGTGTCCTTCAGTATCAACCTTTAGGCACAGCTGGAGTGCCCATCAGTTTCAGAGAATGAGTGTGCACATTTTATGTCAGAATGTCCCAAGACTGCCAACCTCCAAAAAGCTTATGTATTCTTTCAACCACAGTGGGAGTATGCCTTCAAATACTATTTTAAACTGTTTCTGGAGGGGTGAAGAGGAGAGGAAGTAGAATTCTTCATGAGGAAGTCATGTTTTATAATAGGTGTTTAGTCAATCTGCACATTGAGAAAAAGAGATTCAGTACTTTACTCTTTTTTAGATCCTTCCCAAAGTTAAATAACGAGTTAGTTACATATTTTATTCATTAACACATAAATTTGCCTGTATTCTGTAATGGAAACCTGTTATTTGTGGCTAACTCTGAACAGGTTGAGTAAGAACATTTACACTTCTGTGCTTTGTGAAACCCTACTTTAGAATTTTAGTCGCTCTTAAGCTCTCAAGAACTGGGCTGCAGGTCAGCAGCAGGTTCTGTGCCTGAACCATTTAAGTTCACATTATCTTGGTGATATTGCTTATGACACACGTTGAGAAAGATGAGCAGTCTTGATAACTTACTCAGCATTTCCCTTATTTAAAGACTCTCTTTTGTTTATTTTTTTGAGACAGTCTCACTGCGTTTCCCTGGCTGGCCTGGTGCTCACAGAGATTCACCTGTGTCTGTCTCGTGGGCGCTGGGATCTCAAGGCATGTTTGCCATGCCCAGCCTTTAAGGATTGTTCTTGCATTTTATAACTAAGATTGAAAAAAAAAAAGAATTATTATAGTGGAAGTTCAAACACATATTGCTATAAAAGAGAGTGGGATTACTATTACTAAATTAATTTTCAACAGGTGAGTTCCAAAAATATGTATTTGGTTGGTGATATTTGAAGTTCAGTTTGATACAGTTTTATGCTCATTTTAATTGAAGGAGATACAGGATTTGAATGAGAAACAGATGAAGTTCCTTATGAAAACACTTTCCTGTATTTTAAAGTAAAGGTAGTCTTTCAGGTCTCTTTCTCTCAATCTGCCATGCCGTTTGGAGACTTGTAGTGGTGATGCAGAGTGTAAAGCCAGGACTCGTAACTGTATCATGTATGTTCTACCACCTGTTTTTGCACTACTGAGTTTTGAAAGCAGAAGATATGCAATAGACAGTTTTGTTTTAGGTCAAAGAAAAGAACAGTTTTATTCAGTATATTTATTTGTAACATTATTTAGTACAGTAAAAAAAAAACCCATTAACTTGAGAGTGTCATTTAAAGTTTTAAAATATTGGCTTGAAATGTATGCAAATTGTTCAACATTGCTTCAAAAAAAACTGCAAAAGTTGTTTTAAAGTAGGGTTTAAACGCAGGGCCACAGTAACATAATGCATCACTAGTTGCTCTAAAATGAAGGGTTAATTTGTGAACTCTGTAATAATCTGTAAACATACACTGGTCATGTGACTGGTTTGTTTCATATTTTAGGGACTCATCTCCTGTTAGTGGCAGTCCCTCCTTTTCCTCTTTTTTCTTTTTTGTTTCCTGTTTACTTTTGTTCTACATAGTGTTTTATATATAGTATTTGCAAAAATCATGAATAAGAAGTACATTTTGCATATTTGGTTTTTGGTTTTCCAGTAGACTATATTAATAAGATAGTTTTTTTTTTTAAGCTGTGGAGAGTGGCAAAATACAGAATTCATATTTTTGTTGGGAGTGCTGTGGTTTTATAAAATTACTATGCAGAGATTTTTTTTACGGCATAATATTATTTTGAAAGTTTAGAATATTGGCGTATGTTTCTAATAGTTATCCACTGGCTGTGTTCTAATAAGTATACTCAGCTGCTATCTGCTGCCAAATTATTTTTTTCTGTGTGTGTACTTTACAAGAATGTATATTTTAATCAGATAAGGATTAAGCCACCAAATTATGTTATCATGTGTTTCTTTACATTTGACATCCCATTTATTGAAATTGTGTTAAAATTATATTGACTTCATGCAAGTTGCCGTTAACTATATTTTTCAATGTTTGGAAGACCACACACTAAAATTCAAGTTTTCATATGCTTTAATTTTTTAAGTTAACTTCCCGTATTTAGACCTAACCAGCCAGGTGGCTCTACAGATGAATTTAAAATTATTTAGAGAGTAAAGTATTAATTCTTAGTAAATTTTAATTATAACAGAAAAATAACAAGGAAGACTTAACTAAAATTCAGATTGGTAAAATGAACTGATCATATTTTTAAAATATGACTATTTTAGGATTATCTTCTAGCTTTTGAAAATCATCCTGAGTATAATTAAGATATGGCTTTTAAAATATTAATTTATTTAGGTTATCTGTCAGAAATCAAATATAGGGGCTTTAAGGTAGTACATTTCCAGTCATGGAAGAAAGTGACCAGTTTACTTCCTAGCGCCTAGATAAGTAGGACAGGTCTGTCTGATCCCAAGGAGAAAGACAAAGACATGACAATGTGTTTCACCTGTTTTGGTTTGAGAGAAAAGATGGTTTATTTTCTTTTTGGGATTTTGGGAGAGATGGGTTTAAGATGGGATATTGGTGGGAATTGGGGAAATTTGAGAGGCACTGAGCAATCTGCCAGGGAATAAAAGGAATTCTGGGGGTGGTAGAGGGGTGGGGTGGGAAGACTTGTTGGAATTATGTATTTCTTGTTATTCTTAAGGTGGATAAATGGGTCTGAATTAGTTACTACTTTTTAAGTCAGTCCTCCTTTTTTCCTGAACATCCTGATCTCTCTAGCTCTTTCCGTTCTTCTCTCTTACAGACCTTTATCTTTCAGTCTCCCAGACAGGACAGGTAGACAAGGTATTGCCGGCTTTGAGAAAACGTACTTAACAAAGGGAAAGCAAAATGATGTCGAAGGCAATTATTTTTTAGGCCAGACTCAAAAATTCTTTGTGTTAATGAACCCATACAGTCCCTGTAGCCTATTTTCCATTCTAGTTTATCCTTGTAGTTTCTTCATCTTTTATTGGACGTAGTGTATTTTACTAGTATATCATTGGCGTCATGTTTGTTCTGTTTTGTCTGCCTGCATTGTAAAAGGAAAATTTAAATTCTTTGTTTGTTTGCTTTTTTTTTGTAAAAACATGGTCATTTAATTGAAAAATTGCATTTGTAGAAATAACAATTTACTTTATATATAAAGTTAATTTTTAGCATCCCCCTAGAACCAATCTCAGTTAATTCTGGCAGTATATATAGATATGCCTGTATTTTTTTTTTAAAAAAAACTTCTACATTAAGGTCCTAATATAAAATTACCTGCTGGGTTTTGGAAGCTATGAATTTGAAAACCAAAAGCCAAACCTTGTGTTTTCTGTATGAAGTGGGAAGCAGGGAAGGTTTAGAGTGATGACTGCTAAGTAGTCCTTTCCCCGAAAATGGTTTTCAGTTCCAAAGTCTTAACAGAACAGTGGCCAACAAAAAGACCAAATTTTAAAAAGATGAACGAAGTGCTTGAAACATAAATATATACCAAAATCCAGACATTGAAATATATTGTCTTATAAAGTCTATTGGAAAAGTTTTTTTTAAATGCCTAGGTTTGCAAAACTAATTTTTCTTGTTTATGCTATACACATACACACATGTAAAAACCTCCACACTCACCTCACACTCTAACACATACACGCACACACGCACACACACACATACACCTTTGATTGTCCTTGTTTCACACATAAATTAACACTGAATTACTGCTTAAAAAGTTGTATAATGATGATGATAAGCAAGCTTTTTTGAACAAAATCATGTTAGGAAAAAACTAAGATGGTTATAAACTTCCAATTGAAAATTTCCAAATCAAAATAATTTCTTGAGCCGTATGGGTAGATAAGATGCTCTCGACGCTAACAGTCATTGCCTGCCCTGAAGAACTCGAAGCGCTTCCTGAGAGCCCAGCACTGCTGTGCAATCACAGAGTTATTACTCTGCAGGGTCTGAGAAGTCGTGATGCACAGAAATAGAGTTATAATACTGTAATGTATGTCTTATTCTGAAATTAGGGGCTCTTCTCATCATCAGTCCCTGTATCTCTATTATTTTCTGGTATGGAAAACATGTGACCTCATTCACTTCATTGATTGAGATCACCAGCAATTTCTATGTTCTGGTAATTACTTGTATTAAACTGTTTTCTAACAGTTTAAAAGAAGCAATAACCACTTAGGTCTTTTAACTTCTATCCCTACAACTGTAATTGAGTTTAAAGAAAATTAGATATCTGGCTGGGCGGTAGTGGTGCATGTCTTTAATCCCAGCAGTCGGGAGGCAGAGGCAGGCGTATCTCTGTGAGTTTGAAGCCAACCTGGTCTACAAGAGCTAGTTCCAGGACAGGCTCCAAAACTACAGAAAAACCCTGTCTCAAGAAGCCAAAAGAAAAAAGGAAAAAAAAAAGAAAGAAAGAAAATTAGGTATCTGTTTCAAAAGAGTAGAGAATAGGAAAAGTGGCCCTAAGATACAGATGTGGGAAGGTCAACACATGAGTTAATACCTTCTCCTTAATTTGATAGGGACATTTGTATTGTATTTTTACAAAATTACCATGAGGACCCCTGACGTCACCTGTTATTGTCAAAACTACCTATACTCAACCCCTGAAGGCCCAGGCAGATTCTGTGTCAGATATTAAAACTGTGGGGCCGGAAGTGTAGCACACACCTTTAGTCCCAGTACTTCAGAGGCAGAAGTAGGTGAGTTCAGGGCAAGCCTGTTCTTAATAGAGGATCCCTGGCCAGCCAGGGCTACTTAGTGAGATCTTGTCTCACCAAGAGAGTAAGAAACAGGGAGAGAAGTTAAAACTGAAACTGAAGATAATATATACGTTAATTTTTTTAGGGTTTAAAAGTTTTGAACATTGAAAATTTGCTAATTTGTTTATAAAATACTGTAGGTCTGACTCACTAGGTTGTCATCCACTTCTAATGTGCTTGTAATTGATGTTAAGCACTGCCTTCAAAACAAGAAACAAGCCTGTTTCGTCTTGTTTAGGGTTTTTGTTGTTTGTTTTTTGAGACACAGTCTGGTTACGTAGCTCAGGCTGGATTTTCACTGAGTTCTGAACTATAGGTGTGTGTGTGTCACTGCCCTGCAAGGACAAGGCTGTACAGATTCCAAAATTAAGAATTAAACGGCCTCCATTAAGAAATTAAAAGATTTGGGATTTTCTGTTTTACTGAAAAACATTAACTTAAAACATGTCATTATTTTGTTAATGATTTTGAGTCTGAAACCATTTGGTGCCATGCTTGTTAATGTTGGTCTTAGTTGATTTGGCTGTTAGATCCAAGTTATGAATGTTCACATAGCAGTTTCCAGAAGGAAGGGTGAAGACTTTAGTTTGTATAGATTATTCCAACCGCCATCTTATAATGCTATATTTCAAGCTTGAAGAACTTATTTTAAGATGGTAGTATGGTATTTTATACATCGTGAAATAACAAGTACATAAATTATTAATTTCTATTTCCCAAGAAAATCAATAACTGCAAGAGGGAAAGGAAATTTTCAGGCTCTTTCAAATATATTTTAGCAATGCTGCTTTTTCAGTTTTGCTTGCACATATTTTGTTTATTTTTGGGTCTGGCAATTTAAAAACAAAACCAAAAACAAATCATATCCATCCATTACTATCTTTGTGATTCAGGTGCTTGAAATTTCCAAGAGTATGTCTGTACAAGTCTCTTTATCTGTTTGGCCTCATTTTGGTATACCTGCAGACTTCATTTTGTTTTCTTTCTCTTAATTCTGTTAATTTATTTAATCTCATGGGAGAGAAAACATGACCATTCTTCTCTCTACGGCACTTCATTCTGTCCAGTTCATACTCTTAGCTGCTTTGGGTCCATGTGTTTGTTTTAGTTAGTGGAGTGGCCGCTGCTAGTGTCACCGATGGAAACAAGTTATTTCTCCAGTAGAACTGCAGTCTTGTTGTTTTTGCTTTGTGTCCACTATGCAATCTCAAATCTTTACGAGCTATACTGTACTGCCAAGAATAGCTTTTCTTACATTTTAAAATTATATATATATCACTGAAAACTGAGGTAAAATTTATTTCTGTAAATGTTGCTGTTGGAAAAGTTGTTAGTAAAAGTTATCCATATGCTTTGGGTACATCTTTCCAAAAGAAAAACAATTCTTCACCAAGATGAAAATTACTTTCACCTGTGTCAGAAAACTGATTTTTTTTTTCCTAATGGGAAATTGCCTTTTCCATATTTTACTTTTTAGCAAGAATGTTTCAGACTTGATAGTCATGGACGTCTGAAAATGGAATTTATTTTCTGTTTTGATGTTATTCTGTTTAAATCATAGCTTATATTCAAACATCTGTAGCTCATGCCAGCTTTGTGTAGGACCAATAGTCCTGTTTTTCTTCATATATTCTGCAGAATCTGTGCTCTTTAAATATTGGCTTAATTAAAATTAAAACACATTTACTTACTTTCCTGATATACATACTACACAAAAGCATTGAACATGCTTGAGAAATAATTTGATTCTCTAATTCATCTGCGTGTTCTAATTAACCCCCATCCTCTGCATGTCTACGGCTTGCTGCATATGTTTAGAAGAGATGTAGATGGTTGTACTTAGAAACTTCTGGTTTTGCACAGTACGAATATGGCACGCAAATGCCATTGAAATGAGTTTCTGTGGTGCCTTTATATATTTTCATGAGCAGCTAAGAGTTGACAACATCTTTGCTCACAGAAATGGTTTAGTGAGATGTGACAGGATCTTTTTCTTTTTCTTTGCCTGAGCTTAGTTAGCGATACACATGGCATTATGGAAAACAAGGCTTCATGGTAGATAATACCGAAAAAATAGGTTTCCTGTTTATAAAAGTAAAATATAAAACCAGTAAAATAAGACACATTTTTTACAATAATAAAATCTTTTAATAATTTATATCTTTAAAATATTTGCATTCAAATGCTTTCCTGTAGTCAACTTTTCATATGTAATCCTTAATGTAAATTCCCCAGCTGAAATAGTAGCGAATTGATCTTGGAATTTGAAAATTTACGAAGTCCTCCTTTGCCTGGAAAAGTTATGATAGTTCTAGATCTCTACAACTTTAAAATAATTTCTGTTCCCTTGCAGCCAACATACTTTTGGGAAAAGAAAATTTACAGGGTAGTAAATTCCTTTGAAATGGAATATTCTTTGCTCCTGAGTCATTCCAAATTTTGATAGCTAGGACTTTTACTTGAAATTATCAAATTGAAGATTCTTTTGAATATGATATATTTTCAGCTCTATTATTCTGAAGATACGATACTCAGTTTTATCTTTAACACCTTTGGTGGGTGGGAAAGAAGTGGGGTATACCATAAACTTCCTGTTTCAGGTAGGTACAAATGAAGAAGTCAGTCAAATTTTTAGTTTTATATCAAAAACAACCTCCATTAAGTTATAGAAATTGAATTCTCCCACCCTGTCTGGACCTGGATATGGAGCTTTCACCCATTATCACCCATATCATTGCCTGTGTAGACCATCTCTATCATTAATACAGTTTTACTAATTTCTCTATTTCCAACCCTAAATTGATAATCCGTGGCTTTTATTTTATTGCTTAACAATGTTTGTATCCTTTATTCAGCACATAGTTTACACTGGCCTATTTTGTATCAGTCAAGATTTATCTCAGGTAACAACAGCTTTATTATTACTATTATTTCAATTAAAAGAGGTAGGATTACAGAAGAAAAAATGTAAATTATGAAAAGGGACTTTAAAACTATTGCTTCTAATTTCATGGATATTGTCTCTTCATATATGTAATTGAGCAAAGGGGAAGTTTTTGTTTGTTTGTTTTGTGTAAAACAGTGCCACTCAACTCAGATGGATTTGTTGGCTTTGCTTTTTATATAGTCTGAATTTTTAAAAACAATGAAATCTTATTGGTGTATGTTAAACCTTGACAGTGAAGCCTATTAATATAACTCAAATTATTTATATATATGTAGTTTTCTTTCATTTTAAATCATCTGACAAATTATACATATTCCTATTAGAGGAATCCAAGTATTATGCACTAATGGTGATAACTGAAATGTAAACTCATTTTTTTAATTCTTTCTCTTAAGTTTGTGTGGTTGAAACTCAACAACGGGTTGAAACTCAACATACGTTGTTGAGTCTAATTCAGAGGACAAAGCATGCTTACTCATTTGATTTCCACTAATGGCTTGCTGAGGAGAGTCTCCATGCAGTTTCAGTCTTAGGAAGAATGATTCTTTATGGATTAAGGCTTCCCTAAAGATGTAATTTTTTTTTCAATGTTTAGACCTTTCTTAGAAACTTTGGAAGAGCCCCAACAGTAATAAGACCAGTTTCATTGTTCTAAAATGTAAGGGTTTAGCCCTGAATGAAGAAGCTAAATAATTGCTATTACTTTTGTTTTATAAACATATATTGATTATTTCCATTTTAAAATAAAAACAAACCTGTCATGTTTGTTTCAAAAGATGTTTAATAAGGAAACTAATCTAAATCATTCCTCAAAACTGATGTCTATTAAATTGTAGCTAAAATTTAGCTTTTATTTGAACACTGTGTGGTATCTGGGTAGCACACATAACTTGTATTTAAATCTTTCTTTACATTGTTATTGCATGTATTCATTGTATTTTCTAATGTGTCAGCTGTTTTCTCTTTATAGACTAGTATTTCAAAGTAACCATCTCATACTGATTCAAACTGCCATCTGGTCTCTAAGCTTGTTACGTGAAAGCCTTTTACCATTGTCTTCCATTGCTAAGTTTGTTTGTAATGAGCTACACCTGAGTTGTACATTTTCTTTTTCTTTTATTTGCTTCTGTATACAGGCTGGCTTAGCAGGAGCTCCAGCCCGTGCTGTATCAGCTGTAAAGAATATGAATCTTCCTGAGATCCCAAGAAATATTAACATTGGTGACATCAGTATAAAAGTGCCAAACCTGCCCTCTTTTAAATAAAATATTAAAAAAGGCCACTCCCAGGTAAAATCCAGAGGGAAAGTCATCTAAGTTTACCATGCAGTTGTTTACCAAAAAAATAGAGGAGGAGAGTGTTAACTGTGCTCTTGGATTTAAGTCAAGGTACTGTATAGAAGCTGCATAAAATCAGTATGGAAGTTCAATGTTGCTTTTCTTGCTCAGTGATTTTAAAGAAATTGAGTAGTTCCAGTGTGATTTTTTTTCTTTTCTAAATTGCGTTCCTATGCCCACATAAAGGCATGCCTCTATATATTGGCTATTACAGTATTTCGAAAAGTGAGATGTTTCTTTAATTATGTACAATCCAAATGTTGATGTTTTGTATGGATCACAAGTGCAGCATTCTCGAATTCTTTCTGCTGTTTGTCACAATTGTTATTTAAAGAACCAAGTATGTATTGCATGAAAACATGACCTTTTCCTTAGTTTAAATAAACTCCAAAGTAACTGGACTTCTAAAGTACCTTTCTGTTTTGCTTGGTATCTACTTTAGCAATAATTTTTTTTACAACCTTCTGACTCAACAAAGTAAATAAAAGTCTATTTTACCACTGTTAAACCCCTGTCAGTGTTGACTTTTTCAATTCATGCTCATGTTTTTATTCCTCAGAAGCTCACTGAGTCGTTCGGAAGCTGCTGTGTCACAGACTGAGGAGTCTGTCTCCGTGTGCTTGTTCTGTATGATGAGGCTTGCAGTGCAAGAGGGCGTTATCTTTTTCCAGAAAATGTTAAAGAACTGTTTGTTTTCCTATAAATAGCTTTGCCTTAAGCTCTTTGCCTCACATTCTTGCCCAGATGGTGCCCAGTGATGTCAGATGGCACCTGTTTTTGAGGAATCCGGTTCTTGCTATAAAATTACAGCTAAAGGAACTGATGGGTCTTGATTGGTTGGTTTGGCCTTTTAAATTCTGGCATGTGTTCTAATTTTTTGCCCATTGGCCTGTATCGTCTCCTGTGGTCTTACATTGAGAACTGAGGGTTTCTTTTCAAGTTCGACCATGGTTTTCTATACAGTTGTTTTTCTCAGACATGTTTTCTTTGAAACACTTCTTCAGATTTGTTTTACATATGAATTTTACTCTAAGAACACCGTAAGAAAAAAGATCACTTTAATTTCTTTCAAGCTTTGTCTGCTTTATTTCAGCACTTTAAGCAATAAGACAAAACCATAGCCTGTTATTCTTAGGGGTGGATTTTTCTTACACTGAAACATATTTCTCTCTCTGTGGATTCCTAGTATGGAATCATACTGAGATAAAAGAAAATTGAACCTTCAGTTTTTAAAATTATCACCAGCTCCGAGATGGTAATAAAAAAGACTTAGAAGAAAGTCATACAAGTGGAAATTTGTGGGGTGAGCGTGGTCAGGAAGAAAAATTGTAAATGGCAGAGCCCGCAACCAGGGATGTGCTTTGGATAGTTGAGAAACTGCAGGAGACAGCAGTAGAGCGAGTTCCCTAGCGCTCCTGTTGTTGGTCTTGTAGATGTGTCTCCGAGGCTGACATACCGTGAGGCATTCAGTCAGTGAAACTTTCAGGTGTTTCAGAATAAAAGAAGGAAGAAATGTTCTCATAGATTATTCCTGTTTGTACTTTCAAACCAAATCAAAATGACAGAAGTTTTAAAAATTACGTGGATGCAAAGTGTCACAAAGAGTTACAGGTGGTAATGACATTTTGGGAGGGAAGTGCTTGTGAAGTGAGCATGATGCACGTAAAGCTAACCTGGCAAAGGTGAGTGTTAGGCAGCAGTAAGTCTTGAAAGTATGTGGGTTCACACAAACGAGCCCCCCAGATTTAGGAGCGGGAGGTACTAGAGCACTTAGAATGAAATTACTTCTATAGGTCTAGAAAAATAAATTGACTTCCATATTCCTCCTGTTGCCTGTCCTCTCTGCAAGAGACTGCAGGGACAGGCATGACTTAAGACCGAGCACTGATGTACAGCAGAGGACCCTAAAATTCAGCCAAATGGTGGGACTTCAGGTCAGCCAGACTTAAATCTCCCTCAACTCTGCCTTTGGGGAGGAGAAGACACTACTCTATTCTTCGTAGGGTGGTTAGCACAAGAAAAGACGTGTGTGTGTGTGTGTGTGTTGTGTTGTTGTTGTTTTGAGACAGGTCTCACTCTCTAGCCCTAACTGACCTGGAACTCTCTGGGTACACCAGGCTGGCTTGGAATTCACAGAGATCCTGCCTCTCTCTCCTGCATGCTAGAATTCCTAGCATGCTCCTGGCATAAAAACCTGCAGTTATTGACTAAGAGCTTCTCACTAATGTCAGCCAGCCATGTCATACTGCAGTAAACCTCTGCAATTGAAAATTCTCTTCCCATGCTTCCTGTCAGGTCGTTAGGCCCGTACTGTCAAGCACATAATCCCACATCACCTCTATTGATGACTGGGAACATTGGAAGCTAGAAGCCAGTGCAGGTAACACAGCCAAACTTAAAGGTTAACCACTTCAGAAGTGAAGAGTTCTCACTGTGTCCAACGTAATATCACTGTGTTTCACTGCAGAAGTACTCTCAACTGCATACTCTAGGAACTAGTTCTTCGTTGTCTTGGCCCTCTGTCCTGCAGCTGGGTGTTACCCTGGTTCTGTCCCTCCGTATCACTGCTTTGCATCCCTAGGACTTTGCTGTCCCACCAGATGGAATAGTGTAGGAACCCTCTTAGCACTCTGCCAAGGACACCATCTGATATGTGAGAATGGAATACACATTTCTCCTTTTTACACTTTTAGGGAGACAGTTCTGAGGGGATACTATGAAAGCGTTTCTCAATAATTTTCATGTATTAAGAGTCTTTTGTAGCAGCAACCAACCTAATACTCTTTGCTTTACCTATGTTTAAAACATTTTGGGCCTGAAACTGAAAAACTTCTGTAAAGCAAAGGACATGGTCAACTAGACACAACAACAGCCTACAGAATGGGAAAAGATCTTCACTAACCCCACATCAGACAGAGGGCTGATCTCCAAAATATACAAAGAACTCAAGA
>JAQHUG010000065.1:4263418-4277419 GCA_028555095.1 Dicrostonyx torquatus
TCAAAGTTCCCGAAGATGACTTTGAACTCTTGATCCTCCTGCCTCTACCTCCCTGGTGCTGAGATTGCTGGTATATGCCACCATGCCAAGCACAGTTACTGGATATATTTTTAAATATTATAAAATCAAATACTTAATAGAAGGATTAGTAGATAAAAGTTCAAACAGTTTCTAGAAAAGTAAATTAAAAGACATTTGGAAAGTAAAAGGTAAAATCAGAGAATCATTCAATGAAATTCTATAGGTTG
The DNA here is from genome assembly GCA_028555095.1 of Dicrostonyx torquatus. Lineage (NCBI taxonomy): Eukaryota > Metazoa > Chordata > Mammalia > Rodentia > Cricetidae > Dicrostonyx > Dicrostonyx torquatus. The sequence goes on from JAQHUG010000065.1 coordinate 4,263,667, forward strand.
AGGAATCAGAAAAGTTAGCGAAGAACTTAGCATGTGTTTTCCCATCATCCATTTTTCTTAGTATTTACTTGAATTGTAAAAGTTTAGGGGTCAAAAGGCCCACAGAGTGCAAGTGAGAAAGACTAATGAAGTGCCCTAGTTGGCCTGGTACTGTGTAATACACTAATGAACATTGGGTAGATTGTAAATGGCAGAAACTTATTTCTCAATGTTCTAGAGACTAAGAAATTTCAGATGAAGAAACCAGATTTTTGTATGCCAAGTGCCTGGTTTTCTGGCCCAGACAAACCTCCTAGTTGTGTCCGCGGAAGATGGCATGGACTAGCCAGGTCTCTGGAACCTCTTAAGGGCATTAATCCCATTCATAAGGGCCCTATTACATGACGTGATCACCTTAAAGTAATTAAATTCCTCCTTTATACCTTTGTGTTGGCAATTAGCATTTCAACATGCATTTTTGGCAGTGTCTTAGTCTCTTTGAGCTGCTATAAAAGCTATGAGTAGTATATATACAAGTGACCGTTGTTTTTCATAGGTCTGCAAGTTTCCATTGAAGATCAAGCCTTCAGCATATTTGCTGTTAGGTAAGGTCACATTCCTAATAGAAGGCACCTGCTTGCTGTGTCTTCACATGGCAGACAAGCTTCATTAGCTGTGTGTGTGTGTGCACATGCATGCATGCATACATGTGCATTGCAATACATCCCTGGAGGTCAGAGGACAACTTGGGTGAGGTGGTTCTCTCTTTCCACTGTGTGGGTTCCAGGATTGAACTAAGGCTTGTCAGCAAGTGCCTATATTCTGTGAACCATCCTGCTGGCCTTCTATTAGTACTCTTAAAGCATAATTCGTGAGAACTTCACTTCTATGACCTAGTTACATCTTAAAGGTTCCATTTTCTATATTATTATAATTTTGGGGATTAAGGTTTGACTTGTTTCATCATTGGGCAGGGACTCGTTCAGCTCCTAATACCAAAACATTCTAAAATCTGTGAGGAAATAAGGATAAGAAAAATGTCACACATGCAATAAAAATATTTTATAAATTGCAAGGAGAAATGACTTTAAATTCTGAAGAAAAAAATTTAAGCACAACTCTGTGCCAATCAAATTTTCAGTTACATGTGAGATATACATACTTTTTGAGTCTTTATACTAATACAAAGGTTTTACTCAAAATATCCTTGACAGTATAACAATATCAAAGTGAGGGAAATCTTTAAATATTTACATTTTAATGCAGCTATAAGTATGAATTATCAGGGTAAAAAAATCTGTAAACAAATCTGTTAAGTAGTTTTTTTAAAACAGATTCCTCAAGTCTTAAGTATGTTAAATTAATTTTTTTTTTTGGTTTTTCTAGACAGGGTTTCTCTGTAGCTTTGTAGCCTGTTCTGGAACTAGCTCTGTAGACCAGACAGGCCTTGAACTCACAAAGATCTGCCTGTCTCTGCCTCCTGAGTGCTGGGATTAAAGGCATGTGCCACCAACACCCGGCAAGAATTAAAATATTTTTGTGGGTCTACAAAGTAGTTGGTATAAAATTTTTAGAAAGGGTTGGTAAACCAAACATAGCAAGATTACACTATTGATAAAAAAAGCAAGTCAGCAATATCAGTATCCAGTAAATCCATAGTGATCGTTGACCTCACTGGTAATCAGGGAACATGGGCTAAGTAACAGTTAGGTGTTACATCGTCTTGGCAAAAATTAGTGGAGTTGACTTATAGCAAATGGTATAGATGACTGAGGGAAACAAGAGATTGCTCATATTGATACCTGGGATGTGATTTACCCTAACATTTTAAAGAATATATCAAGTTCCATAAAAATTTTAATGAAAATTAAACATATAGCAATATCTTATGACAACCTTTGTTGTTTCTGTATTTATGTAGGATTCCATCCTATCGTTATTTCTCTTTTAAAATAGAATATGTGTGTTTCTAGTGTTGACCTTCATGATCCTCCTTTCTTAGCCTCTGAGACTTTGGGTGTGTCCCACAACTCCTGGCTGATGTCTTTTAATATAAAGACATTTATTATGTTGATTTTTCTACCAACCAAAATAGTACTTGAAATTAATTAATTGCTTATCTACCAGAAAATGCCTAAAGTATTTAGTAACTGCCATACTAGTTGTAATAGAAAAGACTGGGATGAGCCAGTGTCTGTCAAGGATTGACAAAAAAGCCATGTTGTATCCATACCGTGCAATCCCATGATGCTGCCAGAGAGAATCAAAAGGCCTCTCAATATTGCCAAGAAATAGTCTTTAGAATACACTAGTAGTGAAAAAACAAAGCTAGGGAAGTAGATATGTGGTATGTTACTTGTATGTAAGTGCTCTTCAGAAAAGCCATGTGTATAGCACTACTGAGAGGTTCTTATAAGGAGTTGAATGACTTGATGTTGAAAAGAATGACAAGTCTCAGGATCTACAACATCAACTAGACACATGCCTCGGGAAGAGCTGGTGCTTCAGTCTCCATCCTAAGGAGAAGGCAGTGAGAGCAGAGGCCGTCCCTTCCTAGGGACCAGGTAGGTAAGCCATGCTCTTTTCAGAGCTGCTGATGGGATGAGCCTCCGTACATTACAGGTACGCGTTTACTCCTCTACCAACTGAAATGCTAGTCTTCCCCCAGCACCATACAAATACCTAGAGTGTTTGATCGGGTATCTGGATATTCTATGGCTTAGTCAGGTTGACACAAAATTAACTGTCCTAATACGTTACCTTAAACAAGGAAATGAGTACATTATTTACTTTTTTAAATGCAAAGATAAGTCATGCATGTTTAGAAGAAACAGCAGAAAATAATACATTATTTTGAAACAATTTTATATAGTTCATATAGTTTGTATGTGTGTGTATTATTTAAAATTCTTAAAGGTTGAAATTGAACCAGATAAACTGATTTATGCTGTAGGCTAGTAATATTACTGCCCAGAGAAGAAATGCTTCACAGAACTTTAAAATAATGGCCATACTGGCCAAAGACAAACAGACCTGTGGTCCCACCCTCTAACTGTTCTTGGGAATAAGAATTAGTGCTGTTTTAGAGACTGTGGGTTGGAAGTCCATGTTCCCATTTAAATGATGGATCTGTTTCCTACATCTAGGCCCTGGAAGATGACAGTGTACTACTACAAATTTCAGGCTGCAACCCAGTTTTAACTACTGTGTCAGTATAATATCTCTTAGAGGAGATTAATAAAACCTCCTGTAGGTGGTGTCTGCCATATGTTTACACATATATTACATACACATCTACACATAAAGTATTAATCTGGCAAATGCATTTTATGTGTGTGTGTCGCATGTGGTGCAAGTGTATAGTTGCACATGTATTTAGAGGCCAGAGCAGTACATCAGGTGTGTATCTTCCTCATCGCTCTGCCTCTCACTAAGCTGGAAGCTTAGCATCCTAGCCAGTCTTGCTGACAGCGCCCTCAGGATGTTCCTGTTTCTACCACCTCCAGTGCTAGGGTTTACAGCACATGTGACCATGCCTGGCTTTGTTTGTTTGCATTTTATTTCCATTTATTTTTGTTTTAATAATACATGTTCTGTTCACACAAAAGGTGTGAGAGAAAGGAGGACTTTAACTTGGCTGATGAGAAAGAAAATTAAGCAGGGATGGCATTTCTAATTTCATGAGCAACTTGAAAGAAAAACTGAAAAGCCACACGGGTGGTACCAGAGAAGCCACCAGACTTACCTGTCTCTGATGACCTTTGGCCAGGGTAGTGGACAAGGAAAGATGATTGACTTTTATTCCTGTAGTTTGATGGTCATACAATCTTCCAGACATGTCCCGAAGGGGACACATGCACTCACAGAGACTGACAGCACACACAAGACCTGTGCAGTTCGAACCAGACAGACTCCCAGAACAGTGAAGAGGAGGTGGGCACAAAGTCCCGCTGCCCCTAACCGAGAAGCTATCTGCAGTTGATACCTGCTGCTAAAGGGAAAATCAGTTTTCTCCAGTGTAATGTCACTGAGTATATCAACCACACTCCAGGGCTGCCCATGCCAGGGCTGTGCATCTGCAAGGAGTTCCTCTTTGTGCACTTCCTGAGCACCCAGTAGTGTCAGAGCTGCCAGAGATGGGAGAAGACTGTGGTGTTTATGGGCATGCCCCAGTGGGAGAATCCAGCATAGGATTCTGTAACCAAATCATGCCACCAACAGAGGGAACTAACATACCCTGTGGAGAACAGTTCTTTGGGCATCTGGGCCCTGACTGGTAAGTACTGTGTATGCAGAAGAGAGCTGGGATTTTGTCACATTGTTAGATCATGAAGATGGGCAGACCTGCAGTAGTCGGTGGTAAAATGGAAATGGTGGGGCAGAGGGCACAGAGATGGAGCCACATTTTCCAGAGTTAAATCATCAGCCACTTGATGATGCCATGTCCCCTGTAAGTAGACTGCACAGGTCCCAGGTACCATGGGGTAGAAGAATGAGTGGCCCCACTTACATATACCAGCCTGCTAATTCACAGATCCAGATACTAAAAGCCAGTCCCTCTTTTGTACAAGAGTTGGGCATAAACCTGACAAGGTTGATGAGGGTGAGTAAAGGTATCTACTAGGTTACTACCCATAGAGCATCACAGGATGTAGGAGATAAACATTGTGTCAGAATTAGCTTCTATCACAGATGACTCCCTAAGAGTTGACATCAGTCAAAACCTCCCCGATCTCTTCGTTTCAACTACACACCTTCCATTCCCTTCACGTTGTAAAATGAGCCAAGATAAAGCTCAGAAACATCCCATGCAGCTTGCCTCATGAGGTATATGGCGTCAAGACTCAAATACCCTACTTGCCTCTCACTTTTACCTTTCTTATTTCTATATATCTTTTCTTTCCATCTTGTTCCATATCTGGCTATGTGACTGGTCCCTTCTTTCCTCATTCCTTGATCTATCTCCTTCCTCCTCTTCCCAAATTTCTCCTTATATTTATCCTCTCTGCCTGCTAGCCCCTCCTATCCCTTCTCCTGCCTCACTCTTGGCCATTCAGCTCTTTATTAGACCAATCAGGTGTTTTAGACAGGCAAAGACTCACAGCTTCACAGAGTTAAACAAATGCAGCATATCTTTGCATCACTAAACAAATGTTCTACACTATAAACAAATATAGCACACCTTAAATTTATATTCCACAACGTTCAGGGAAATGTTTTTTTTTTCATGATTCATTTTGTTTTTAACGTGTGCCCCTGCTTCAGAAGCTCCCCATACAAGGGCTAGGAAAGAGCGATTTTCATTTTGAAGTGTTTGTTCTGCATGAAACATTTTCTTCAAATGCCTTTGTTACCTTGCTGATGCTCCTGAATTTTTGAGTTGCTAAGACCACTCTTTACCACAGTCCAGCCCTCCACAAGGCCGGGACAGGTTGCACACCGCCATACAGTAATTAAGATCACAGTGTTTTCCCAGTAGAGTTATTTTTGTTTCAGGAGGCAGAGCTTTAAATGCTTATGTTTGAGGCTGCCTTTGTAGTGCATCTCCACTTCCTGGCAGTTGTTTTTACTGGTGCTTTCATGTTCACTTGGAAGCAGAAGACACTTCTGCCCAGACTTCAAAACCGTTGATGGAGGAGTTATTAGTGATACATGTGAGACTTTCTCCCTGAGTGGAGGCGAAAATACACTGTTTCCATATTGGAGGCTTGGGCATTGCCTGCCATCCCCCAAACCCTCCACTCCTGGCTCCACCCACCTGAGCCCCAAGGAACTGGCCCTATGCTCGTGGCTGCCCACAGAGTCTCTAATTGGGTGTCATTCCCTAAACATAGGGTGTATTCATACTGGTTTCTTGTAGAAACAACACCAGTCAGATACTGAGCAATCCTTTCACCCTTCAGCACTTTCTAGTGCCCCACAACAAAGCATAGAAAGTCCGAGACAGTTATTTTCAGAGTGAAAACAGCCATACTGCATTAGAAAGAAGCCATTCTTGTTTATATCTGCAGTGAGCCCATGCTGCCTGTGTCCTGTTCAGAAGATCGAGTATGTGTTACATCTGGTTGCAGTAGACTTGAAGTCAAGTAGATTTTGAGATGGCAAGGATCACCTGCTTTGCCGTTTAGCAAGTTTGACACATTGTAGATGTGATTGTTTAAGATCTCATAAACACCATCCCCTTGCAACTTCCAGATTAATTTGAACAACTTGTTTTTTTCATTTAGTTAGCTAGCTGGAGATAGGGTTTCCTGAGTGGCCCAGGCTGGCTTTTAGTGGCCGATCCTCCTGCCTTTATGTCCTAAATTGTCAGATCACAGGCAAGCAGCTACCCACACTGCTCAGTTCCACCTGTAGAGTGCAGCTGTCACTCGCCACAAGCTACCCAGAGTATGTGACAGTTCCTAGTAGGAATGGGGTACAGACCCACCTGGGGAAGGGTTTCAAAGAAGCCAAGTGAGCACTGGGCATGGCGGCCTGAGACAAAAAGCATCTGGAGCGGGATTTCTCAGTCTTGGTGGCTGACATTTTAGGCTAGACAAGTCATTCTTATAAGGGGCTGGGCTGGGTGTGGTTAGCAGTAGCACCCCAGGCCTCTGAATACTAAATGCCCATTTCAGTCCTCCACCTGTAGAAATTAGCTCGATTTAGGAAATAACCAGGCTAGCTAAGGATAAAACAATTATATTTCTATTTATTATAAGGGAAAACTCATGAAACAGGAATGAGAAATCCAAGTTCAGCTGTGCCCCACGGTAATCACAGAGAGAGAGAGAGAGAGAGAGAGAGAGAGAGAGCGCACCTGGGCTCTGCACTCGTTTTACTCCCAGTCCCAGAAAGCCACTTCTTAACTTGGATCCACTTCTTAAAGATAATTGGCTAACAAGGTTTCCCCATCACCTCCCCCTTTTGCCTAAACAAGAGCGATCCAAACCTAATATAAAACTTTGTCCAGTAGGAACAGATATCAAGTATAAAATTACAAACAACATAAGCAATATTAAGCAAAGAACACATGATAAGTGTTTTAATAAACATTCTATTTTAAAGAGTAAATCTTGCATCAGAAATAAGCTTGGCTAAATCATGAGAGGAAGGTAACTATGACTATCTAATCTTCAACCCTATCGAAGGCCTGAGAAGGGAGGTAATATTACTTGAGTAGGCAGGAAGTACAATCAAGCAGCTTCCAAAGTGACTAATATATGATGGAGACAATTGACTACCTGAGCAATCACCCAAAATCTCATTTGCAATGTTGAAGCAACCAACTTTGGCTAAGGCCTAGTGTAACTGACAGACCATTTTCAGAGGCAGGAAATTTTTCAGAACCATTTCACCCTGTCTTGGCAAGGTTTGGCAGTCCTTTTCCTTGTGTCCTGCTTATCCAGTCCAGATACCATGTACTTTGTCAGTGGTCGAGGCACAGGCAGTTCCTTGCCCAAAGGTCAGTTTTGCCAAGAAGAAAACAAACTCTGAGTGGAGTGTCTTCAGTGCTCAACATTCTCTCAGGAATAGATTGGTGCTGTCAAGAGCAATCATGTCTCATGTCACCAGAACCCTAAGTTATTTAAATGCCATGTTCTACAGATCCTTGAAGTGGTTGAAGATTACCTATCTAGACAGAATACAATCTCCAGTATCTAAAGAACCTAATTAATCTGACTATATGTATAACAAACATGAACAACTATTGACCTGTAATATTTAATACCTGTATATCTTAAAGACTAAGACTTTATGTCAGAATATTAAATAATTTGTAAATGAATGTGCAGCAAATGAGGACGATGACCTCAAAATGTAAACAATATATAAGTATCTTGTTCAGAGGTAAGAATAATGTATTATGCAATAAAAAAATATATCCTAAAAGTTGTATCAATATACAAAATGTCCTAAACAGAGGTAAAACATGCATATATACAATCTGATAGAATAATTTTGTATAGGTGTACAAATATTATAAACAGAAGTAACAAATATAATTTGAACTTGTATCAATATACAAAAAATATGCCAATGTCAATTATCTATAAATAATAGCTCACAAGTATCCACTCTATTACCCATGATTATTATCCCACCCTTTTTGTGAATCTACATAGTTTCTACCCTAACCCTCTACCTTATACAAATAATAATCAACAACCCCTAAACAGTGTTCCCAACCCTGAAGACAAACTTTTTGGGAGAGGGACCATTGTCCTCTAGAATTGTTTCACGCTGTCATGGGGGTGATGTTCTCTTTATGGGATCCTGCAAAAGTAAAGTGACGGTTAAGTTTCAAGATTACTGTTTAGTATAGTTGCAAACAATTTCCAAGCAGTCAGTAGGGTTTTTACCAAAGTTTTTATTTGGAGTTCTGGCCAGAACGTCATGAGAAGGTGTACCATTTCAGCAGCTGGTACCCAAAAAACTAGTCTTAATAGTAGCACTATCAGCATCACAATGTCATTTCAACCAGGTGGAGTTGTTGCTGTGGGGCCCCATCTTCTTGCTGGGAAACTTCAAAGATTACTTCAGGAAAAGGATCTGTAGAGAACTCTATTGTTCATCATGGAAAACTTAATCATTATTCATATAGACATACATTCAATAAAGAATACTATATAGACAAAATAGACATGGAGAAAGTAAAATATTTACTAAAGTCTTTTTAATTGATCATTATCAGTGGGTAAAGACTGTATCATTTCTAAAAGTACCTCATTTGTCATGGTTTTGTCAAATTGGTTGTCTCCTCCATAGCACTGAATTTCCCTTTTAATTGATCATCGTCAGTCTGTAAAGACTGTATAATTTTTTAAAGTGGCTCATTCTTGGCCCTATTGTCAAACTATGTTTTTAAGGATTAAAATATGAAGGACAAAGCTAATCCCCAGAATCAAACAGAGGAGTGTAGGAGGGAAATCATATAAACCTTGCATAAGATTGTACATGGTGTGAGTAAAGAGGCTATTGAATTTCTGGATGGTTAAATTGTCCATAGTTTTTTCTTATAAATTATATAATTATAATATATATTTCAAATTATACATCTTACCTGTGGTTGAATTTGAACTGGAGTAGGTGCAATAACCATGACCTGCCAGTAGGTGTCACAGTGCACTTGAAGCCGCATGGCTGATTTGAATCTGATTTTAGTGTTAAATGCTTAAAGATATGCTCAGATTAAAAACAGTTATTTAGTGTAAATCACAGACTGTTTCCTCTGCGGAGCTCCCTGACTGGTCAGCGGCTGCACAAGCAGTAAAAGCAAGGTAGCAATACTAAACAGAGGCATCTGGGGAGCCCGGGGGAGCCTGTGTCTCACCTGAGTTTCCATGGCACAGAAAAACTGGACCCAGAGCAGCTCCAAGTCCTCAGGCACCTTGGCCCTCCACGACTGAAAAGCTCTGAGTCGTTTAATGAGGAAATAAGAGGGACCTCAGCTAGTAGCTACTCAGGGCCACTGCAGGGGATTTCTATACCCAAAATGAACAGCGGAGTGGAGTCTGGCTGTGGCTGCCCAGAGCCGCTGGCGACTCTAGCCCCACGTTGGGCACCAACTGTAGAAATTAGCTCGATTTGGGAAATAGCCAGGCTAGCTAAAGGATAAAACAATTATATTTTTATTTATTATAAGGGGAAACTCAAACGAAGCAGAAATGAGAAGTCCAAGCTCAGCTGTGCCCTGTGGGAATCACAGAGAGCACCTGGGCCGTGCACTTGTTTTACTCCAAGTCACAGAAAGCCACGCCTTAACTTAGATCTACATTTTAAAGATAATTGGCTAACAAGGTTTCTCCATCACCCACCTACTTACAACAGAAATGTCTTTAGACATTGACCACCTACTGCTGGTGGCACACTTCCCTTAGGTAGTTCTGGAGAGACAATGCCCATAGTGTTAGCTCTGTTAGGGCCTTGGTGACAGTGACACAAACTATGAGCCATGTGTGCTCAGCACCTGAAGCCTGGTTTCAGCTGATCTCCAGCTCCCCTCATGCCTAGCCTCTTTCCTGAATGGCAGTGTTTTTCAAGATACTTTTTAGGCTGCTGTGAGGTCAATTTAATAGATCCCAACTAACATATTTTTAAAAAACTAGAATAAAATGATAGAAAACTTTAGTTCATGGACTAATACAGATTTGCAATCCATATATAATATTTTTATTTTGTTTGTGGTCTAAAACTGTATGTGAATGCTTGCTTATAATGGATGTTGATATAAAACGTATTCCTCACCAACAGTTGTAGTCAACAAAGTCTAAGAATCTCCTTTGTATTTTCATCTACCCCATGCCCCTGCATCTCTCCTAATGCCTGCTGTATAAGTTTTCTGTTGTGGTCACCGACTGTCATAAACATGGTGACCTGAAACAATACAAGTGTATTCTCTTGCCAGAGGGTGACAATCTAAAAGGAGTGTCACCGTGGGAAGTCAGTGTCTGAAGAACTGTTTCTTCCTGGAGACTCAAGGAACACCCTTATGCTCATCGCTTTGCTCAGAGCCCTTTCTCCACCTCAGGGTCAGCGGGAACTATCTTCAGATCATCCTCTGCTTCTCATATGTGTTTCTTCTTTCTGCTTTTCTGATTCCTCTACAAGGACTCACTCTTGTGATCACATAGGACCTATCTGGACAATCCAGGGCCATCTCTTTGGCCTCAAGATCGTTGACTATCACACCTGCAATCCTCTTTGGCTTACAAAATGACATTTACAAGTCTAAGCATTGCAATGGCTATGCACTTGGTGTTGCAGGACTGTCCTTAATGCTTTGGCTGGCTCTTGGGAACCTACTCCTCATACTGGGTCACCTTTCCCAGCCTTAATACATGGGGAGGTGCTTAGTCTTACAGCAACTTGATATGCTGTGTTTCGTTGATATCCATGGGAGACCTGCCCTTTCCTTAACAGAAACAGAGGAGTGGATTGGGAAGTGGAAACAGAGGGGGATTTGTGGGGAGAGACTGGGAAGAAAGGAAGGAAGGGAAACCTCCACCGGGATGTGATAGATAGATAGATAGATGGATGAACGGTATATTCAAATTAAATTAATAAAATAAAAAATTCAGTCAGCATTACAAACAAATCTTGACTTTGATTTTTGCTCATTGAAATGTGCCTAACTCAAACACTGAATGATGTATGTTTTCATTTACATGACTTTCCAGAGAAGACAAAGGGACAGGAATGTAGAACATGGCAGTGTTTCTACCAGAACTTGAGACTAGGGAAAGAGACTCTAAAGGACAGCAGGAGAAACCGGCTTGAGTAAGCTGTTCTGTGTTATCAATTTAGTGGCAGATGCTAATTTCTGAGTATTTGTCAAAATCCAGGGAACTATGTACCACAGAGTTAATTTTGTCTTAAAAATCTTTCAATATAAAGTAAGTGACATTAAAAGAATTTTTCAAAGCTTCATTTTTTTTGTCTTGTTTTTGTTTTTTCTCATATTACTTTGGGCATTTTTTAAAACCTTGCTGATCTTTTGTTTGGATATTATAGTTTCTGATTTTGAGTTTTTGTGTGTTTTTTTCTGTGTGTATGTGTATGCATGCATGTGTGTGTGTATGCCCGATGTGTGTATGTGTGTGTGTGTGTGTGTGTGTGTGTGTGTGTGTGTGCATTTCTCATGCTCTTTCTTGGTTTCTTTAGTTTCTTTTTCTTTTTGCTTATTCGGTTCATCCTTGTTTGTTTCTCTTTATTATTTGTCTATTTGTTTTCTTAAGAGAGAGAGAAAGAAGGCATGGTGTTGGAAGGGTAGGGAAGTGGGAGGATTGAGGAGGAAATGAGGGAGAGAAAACTATGGTCGGGATGTATTGTCTGTATTTTCTATTAAGAAGGAAAAAAATCATAAATAGTTGTACATTACCCACCTGGAGTTTGGAAGCTCTGAGCACTCCGTGGCTTCCTGGATTGACAGTCTAGTCAGACAAACAGTACTTAGACTAAGTATTCTATGAGTGCTATAGCTGGGTTCTTGACTGTCCCCTAAAACCCATCTCTCAATAGTACCTGTGGCCCTACTGGGAGGTGGTGGAGCTTGTAGAAACGATGTAGAAGGAAGTTAAGTCATTAAGGGAGTGCCCTAGGAGAACACCCTGCTCTCTCCTCTCCCTTGACTTCCTGGCCTCTGTGCTCCGAGCCGCTTTGTTCCTTAGGCATTCCCTGCCATGGTGTTCTACCTCTCCCGGTCCCCCAAGCAAGAGTCAGCCAGCCATGGGCTGAGTCATCTGAAACCATGAGCCAGACCTAACTTTTCCTCCTTTAAGTGCATGTTGGGTGTGTCACTGACATGACAGGAGTCTGACTAACAGGAGGTAGGATTTAATATAGGTGACAGGTTATACAAGCAGAGAGGAATTGGAAAAACAGAGAAGTGGGGCCATGTTGGTGCTCAGATTCAGGAGCTGGTTCTGACCAACTGCTGGATTCCTAAAGATGTGGCTATTTCTGAGAAAAACAAGAGAAGCTAGTTGGCACCAATTAGAACCAAATGTCACTAACTGCTTTGGTGGCTGACAAGAAACAGAAAAAGCCAGAAGGAATACTTCACCCACTTTTTGGTATTAAACATATAGATAAGAAGTTAGCTGGCAGGAGGTTCTTAAAAACATATTTTGCAGAGTCCTGGCTGCAGGCTACAGAGCAGGACATTGAATGAGGTCTTTGGAACCCAAACTCCACCCACAATTTTGTGTGGGCAGATTAGAGGCAAGGTTTGCTGGCCAGGGACCATACCAGTGCCAGGTTATAGATGATGGAGGACAGTCACAAGCTCAGGAAGTCCCTGACGGTGTTTTTAAAGATGAGTGGGATGGTAGACTCAAGAAGTCAAATGGGAATTTTCTCTAGTCATTCCTAAGAACTAAATCACGGTAACCATGGGTGGCTCACTCAAGATGCAATGAGAGAAATGCAATAGCTGAAATCTGCTTGTTGAGAAGTCTGAATATTCAGTGCTTAGCCATGACCTATAAAGAAATAGAACAGACTCTCTGACATGAACTGCCAGGGTTTTTGATCTAGCACTCTTTGCCTGCTTTATCTACCCCATCTCTCTTAAAATTGATTTTCCATGACTGTGCAAACCTTAGAATGCTTTCCTGAAGTTTGTCTGCTATAAAGGTCCCTTTGTGACTTTTCATTTTCAGTAACTACAAATGAACTTCTTGCTGTGCAGCTCCTGAGTATTCATGACTCAGTGAGCCAAGCAAATGCTTCACGTTTCTCCTCGAAATTCTGACTGATGTACACACAGGATCCACTGCTCAATAAAGAATAACTTTGCCAAATGACAGTGAAGTGGTCTGTTATGTTCTGTGGGCTGCTTCTGCGAAGATGAAAACACTCTCAAAAGAAGATTTCCTAGCTCACAAACAATGCTGACTGTCCACAGGGTTAGCTCACAGAGTAAGAGCATGGGGAATAGAAACTTCAGCTGGAGTGATGGTGCAGGTTTGTAACCCTAGCACTTGCTGGGTGGAGGCAGGTGGGTCAGTAGTTCAAGAGTAGCTTTGGCTACCTAGACGCTTCAGCATCGGCCTGGTCTTCTAAGACCCTGTCTTAAAAAAGCAAAATTAAACAGCAAAGTTTAGGATTTGATTTCCATGTACAACACAGGCAGGATACTGCCCTACTCATCTCTGGTTTTATGATCACTCTTCAACCCCAGAATCAGTATCTGCTTTCAAACAGAAACAGTTTGGTAGTAGCCTTTATAAACAGCCCATTCCCCCTGTTTAAATGTTTACTTTTATTTTAATTCTCTCTCTCTCTCTCT
>JAQHUG010000065.1:4334466-4356892 GCA_028555095.1 Dicrostonyx torquatus
ACCTTACTTTCATGGCCTAATTATCCTTTTACACTGAGAATTAGCATTTTCAAAAGTCAGAGATTCAATTATTATTCATCTAGTTTCTGAATTTGGTATCATTCTATTTATTGCTGAAGTCAATCTTTGTAAGAAATCTGTGAAAGCTTCCTTTGGGCCCTGTATAACTTTAGAAAAATGACTTAAGTTTCTTTTCTATTTTTCCAGTTCTGTGCCAAGCATTCAAAGCTGCTGCATGGTATAAAGCCAGGGCGAGGCCATCATATAGAGATTGCCTTTCTATAGTAATAATCTCCTTCTCCAAGAATTTGATCTTGGAAGATTTCCATACCTCTAACTTTACTCCATTGTTCTATATTCTTAGCCTCTTCTCTGAACCAGGTACTCCATTGTAATTGTGTACCAGTTTCTAAAATTTCATTAACCAACTCTATCCAGTCTTTAGGGATAATTCTATTACAAATTGATCACAAGTTTAACATTTGCTTCACTAAATGTGAATGCATGCTGTACGAAACAATCCCTTCCTTGATTCTTCTTAAACCTAACATTGGTACAGAAGTCCAATTAGCTCTTATAGAGCTTCTATCATTTGGCAATTCCTATAATGTTACTGGATGTATTAAAGTTGGTTCCTAAGATGTTCCTTTCTAACCTTATAATGCAATGTTGAAATTAGTTCTCTTTAAAATTCCTGTCTGGATTTGAATATTTCTGTTAACTGTTTTATTATGTTTTTCTAAGGCCTGTATTTTGGTAGTCAAACCAAACTACTTTTTAAGAGATAAACCAAGAATTATCAAAACAACAACCAGGATTATCAAAATGATAATTAACAGTATGTCAATCCTGGTTGTTTATCCTTTCATCTAATTATTCCATTTTTACATCATGTATTACATAATCATGCAGAGATCTAACTTTATCATAATTGTCTTCCATTTTTTAATGTGAGAAAAACTCTCTCTTTTAACTAATCCCTCCCTTTAGAAATTCCAATTTTCTCACCAAATCTGCCACGATGTTGATGAAAATGTGAGGTTTATTGCTGCTGCATGGGACAGTAAAAGCCTGATGGGATTTCAAGGCAGCTGCCTAGTTTGGCAGCAGCCCTGGCAGCACCTCGAAAAAGAGATTTGGTGAAAACCCACCAGGAGAGAAGAAAGGAAAACCTAGCCGGTAGGGCAGTGACTCCAGCTGCATGTAGCTCTGACCTATGCCAGTGGCAAACTGCTTTTTCTGTGAATTTGTACCCTAAAAGTTGGGTGCTAGATGCAGCACAAATAACAAAAGCCCAGAGACAGATATTGGGGTTCAAGCTGAAGATGAGAAAAGTAAAGCAGCCAACCACTAGCTCTCTCTACCTCAGCCTGAAATGGGTGATCCTGCACACACGAGTCTTACAATGAGACCGTGTGTGAGAGCTATCTCCTCCTGTCTCATATTCCTCTCTAGTGCTGGGAATAAAGGCATGCAGCACCACCACCTGGCCTCTATGGCTGACTAGTATGGCTGCTGGGATTAAAGGTGTGTGTCCCCACTGCCTGGCTGTATGGCTGACTAGTATGGCTGCTGGGATTGAAGGTGTGTGTCCCCACTGCCTGGCTGTATGGCTGACTAGTGGGGCTGCTTTGCCCTCTGAGCTTCAGGCAAACCTTATTTATTAGAATACAAATGATATACCACTATACTGTGGAGCAAGTATCAAATCCAACCATAAAGTAATTGGTTACCCACCCAACACTCAAACTACTATTGTACCAGTGGGCACATCTTGCCTGGTAGGTCTGTATTGTAGCATGCAGGGTCCACCACTGTGTAAGACCATTGATAACTTCTCTCTGGGAGAGGCCTGCATGGCACCTCCAGGCTCTCTGAAAGATACCTTAGTCCCCGCTTGATATCTCTATGTCCTGCAAAGTGTTCCAGAAACAGGATCTTACCATCTAGTTCTGATGGGCAACTTAGAGCAATGTGGTAGCGTGTCTGGGTCCTCTCTTCAATTCCATTGATCTACGTGTTATTTGTCCAGTATAATGTTGTTTTTGTCGCTATGTTTTAGTAGCAGAACTTGAACTTGGGTATGAGGATGACATCTCCCCCAGATTTTGCTTTTGCTCAAGATTGCTTTATTTACCCAGATTTTTTGTACTTCTGTATCGATTTTTTTATTTCTTTGAAGAAGTTTTGTTTTTAATTACATTGAATCTGTATCTTGAGACCACTTACCTAATTTGTAATATTTATTGGTTGATGCATATTGAACCTTCCCTGAACCTCTGGCAAAAGGTGCACTTGGTTGTGGTGAGTCCTCTTTCTGATGGGTTCTTGAGTTCAGACTATGAGTATTTTGCTGATAATTTTTGCATCTGTGTTGATCAGGGAGATTGGACTGCTATTTCATTTCCTTTTGCTATTGTCCTTCCTTCTGTTTTTGGTGTCGGCTACCCAACTTCATAAAAGGGTCTAGAAATGATTTTCCTTTCCTTCTTTGCGATTCTGGTCAAAATTCCCCAGTGACTCCATATGGGACAAAATGTTTTTAGTTGGGAAGTTTTAAATTATTGCTTCAATTTCAATTATTTGATTTTTATGAAGTTTTGTATTATTTTACATGCATATAGGTGTAATCTATGACATTAATAGAAGGGATGGGCAGTTAACAAGGACCAGAATTTTTGTATTCTCTGAAATTAAGTTAATATAAACTGAAGACACTGATATCACTCAGAAATATCAACTATACTGTCCATAATAATATGGACATAATAATATCAACATTATAAATGACAAAGATAATAAAGAAAATATCTGTAGAATATGCATATACAAATGAGAAGGAATTGGCCGTTGTCAATCCTGGGATTCTCTGTCTCTCTTTCTTTCTCTAAATATATATATATTTATTTCTCTAAATATATATATGTATAATTTAAACAATTTCTCAAAACTTGCCCAGGAACTTGACAGTTATGCGTTAACTATCACATTAAGCAACAAAAGCATCTCAAGATCAGCTCCAAGTGAGAACCCAGGATCCATGCATGTGTCATAGCTTCACACATTTGAGCATCCTTATAGCGGTACATTATTTGTTTTAATAAATAAAGCTTGCCTGAAGATTAAAGGACAAAGCAGTCACACCAGTCAGCCATACAGGCCAGGCGGTGGAGGCCACACCTTTAATCCCAGCAGCCACAGGACTGAGCCACAGAGGCCAGGCAGTGGTGGTGCAAGCCTTTAATCCCAGCACTATAGAGGAATGTAAGAAGGGAGGAGCCAGGCCTCAGGCTCAGCCTTTAGTCTGAAGATTCCTGGAGACAGGATATCACCCATTTCAGTCTAAGATAGAGGGAAGAGCCAGTGGCTGGCTGCTTTGCTTTTCTGGTCTTCAGCTTGAGCTCCAGTATCTGCCTCTGGGTTTTATTATTTGTGCTCCTTGTGTCCTAGGAATACACATTTCCCAGCAGTTTTCTACTCAGGATTGCAGGAGGCTCCTCCCTCTACACACTTCCTTGCTTTTACCTTTCCTTTGGGAGTCTGGACTCCCAACAAAATATCCTGGGGCTATAGCTCAGTGGTGTAGTACTCTTGTTCAGCCCAGGAATGGGGCTGGGAGGGAAGTTGGTAGGGTAAAGCCAGTGTAATTCATTAATAAGTAATTAGCTCAGTCACAATTTTCATCTGATGACTTAAACTCAGAAAGCCTGCTGGGACTTGAGACCACAGCTCCAGCAGCATAACTGTGAAGGAATAGGGGAGCTTTCTCCTCCTCTTCACCCAGGATCTTCTGAGAATCCATCAGCTGGTCACAATTATTCTTAGACACGCTTTTTTCCTTTCTGAAGAAGCAGACCCAACCAAGGACCAGGAGCCTGGCCCACAGATGGCAGAACATCTTTCTGAGCTTCCTGCCAAGCTGACTCCAGCTCCCTGTTTTAGTGGTGTTGATGTGATTGATGTCCACTGGAGAGAGAGGAAGCACACATTTTCTGCGAGGTTCACCGTTGTCCACCCTCAGCTGAAAGGATCTCATCACGGGAAGAATTAAGGGCACAACAGGAAAGCTAATCCTCCTTTACAGCTATCCCCCAAAGGCACTAGAGGGGAAAAGATGAGCTTAAAGTCTGGATACTCTAAAATGAATCTTCAGCTTTCCGCAAATCTTAATCGTGTTTTTTTGTTGTCGTTGTTGTTGTTTGTTTGTTTTTGTTTTGTTTTCCCCACTTCTCGTACCAGCTTTGTATTCGCGTGCCTGCAGACCCAGGACGGAACACCGCGCCCAGGCGAAAAACCCGCCCAGGCACACAGGCTAAATAGCAAACAGATGCCTGCGTGCCGAAGAACTTCCTGGGCACCGCCAGAAAACAGTTCAGCCCCATCGTTTCTGGGTGGAGAAATCGCTTTCTCTTCTCTGCTTGAAATGATGGGATTTAAAAGCAGGAGTTCCTTTTCCCTTGTGGGGAAGCAGAGAGCCAAATCCTGCTCCGTGCAAAGTTGCAATCCTAAACGAAGTCTGTCGTCCATACGTCTGCCTCCCTCCTTTCCACCCGTTAGCTATCGTTCCCTGCTCCCTGGTTTAATTTGTTTGATTTGCTTTGATTTTGGTCCCCATATCCAGCAAAACTTTCAAGCTTACGTTTGCTGTCTGAGCCGCGTGCGAGTATCGACTTGGGGACATCAGCTTCGGTTCAGATGTAATACTATGGCATGGTCGCTCTTTGCAGTTCAGAAAATGTCATCAAAACCCCATTCCACCCCCTCGCTCAGGAACTTGACCCGTTCCGACACCTGCAAGTGACAGCTCACACTAATCTAAAAACAAAAAAACAAAACAAAAAACATCCCGATGGCGTGCCTCCCCGCAAGGACCAAATGGGCGCACAAGCTGGTGAGGGGTCTGCCCTTCCTTCCAGTCTCTGGTGGGGCGGGGGTAGGTAGGCAGGAATCTGGATCTGGTTAGGGGAGGGGAAAACCATGGTCCCAGACGCACTATTCAGTCCCAGTCTTCCCAAGATCATAGAGGAGGAGGGACAGTACAAGAGAGGAGGGACTGGGCAGGGGTTCCATTGCTGCGCATCCCGTCCTGGATCTGACCAGCTGCCTCCCTCTCTAGTCTCCCATCTCGCCCACCCCAGACTCCCGCCATGAGCCCCCCTTCCCGCTCTGGCATCTATGTGAGCCGCGGGGTGGCCCTCTGGTTGGCCGGGCTGACAGTCGCGCTCTTACTGGCACTGGTGGCTCTGGCTGCTCTGTATGGCAACTGCGCGCGCGTCCAGCCTTTGGAGCAGCATATCCCTGGGGTGAAGGACACCGCATCAACCCCTCCTGGCGGCCAGGAGCAGGCGCGACCAACCCAGACTCCAGAGGCTGCTCGTGAGCCTGCTGTAGCCACTACCTCGCAAGACTGGCAACCCCCGTCAGGGCCCTGGAATCATTTGCGCCTGCCGCCCTGGCTTGTCCCGCTTCACTATGATCTGGAGCTGTGGCCAAGGCTACGGCCGGATAACCTGTCCTTCACGGAGCGTTTGACCTTCACGGGTCGTGTGAACATCACTGTACGCTGCACAGTGGCCACCTCGAGATTGCTGCTGCACAGCTTCTTTCTGACTTACAAGCGAGTGGAAGTGTGGGGTCCCCTGGCCCTGGGCACTAGGAATGCCACTGTAGGCCGCGTGCCAGTGGACAAGGTGTGGTTCGCGCTGGACACGCAATACATGGTGCTGGATCTGGGCCAGGTCTTGCAGCCGGGTAGCAGATATGAGCTGAACCTCGGCTTCTCTGGCCATGTGCTTCAGTACTTCACAGAGGGGCTGTTCCTGAACTTCTACACCGACCAGGGCCAGCTCAGGTAAGGGCCTGCGGCCCAGTCCCGCATGCATCCCAACCCAGCAGTGTTCATTTGTGTGATGCTTCTGCCCCAAGAAAGACATTTCCTCCTCTCCCATAGCCAAAGGCAAAGACTTCCTTTTTTTCCCCTCCACTGAACGTCTGCTAAGAATAAAGATAATGAGACCCAGGTTCCCCCCTCTTGTTTCTTTCCAACCCTACTTCTGCTGCCCATCCAGCTTGTCTGTGTGGAGGTTGTTTCACCTCTGGAGTTTATTGTTTTTGTTGTTGTTTTAAGAAAGTATTTCTCTACCCAGAAAATCTAACTGTCTAAACAGCTTCCTAAGGATTAATACTTTGACCAACAACAAGAGTTAAGACCTAAGAATGCCCTAGAAACACGGCTATACAAACCCATGTCTCATCAAAGGGGTCAGTACTTGTCAATGCTTCTGGCCTTAGAGCTGGGGAAGCTAGAAGGAGCCTTCTTTGGTCTAAGATTCTCTGCTCACAGAGCACTAAGCCTTGCTCCATTTAGCCAGGATAGCTGTGGCTCTATAAACACAGCCACAACAGCATTATTTGTTTCTATATCCTTTTCTGTTTGTTTGTTTTACAAAGTTTTTGCAAAAGCTTCAGAACAGCAATTCATTTATCTGTTCCTTTTCTTTCGTTGGCAATCTGTGGCATCTGGCGCGTATAGCTGAGCTCTGGAGCCTGGCACTTCTGGAATTCCTCTGGTGGGATTTGTGAGCCCAGATAACATGGTCTTCTTACACTCTCTTGCGAAAACGTCTCTGACGGGGCAGGGCAGAGGCATTTCCAGCCACCCTCAAGAAGTTTCTCTCACTCTACTCTGAGGTCACACTCCTGAAACCCCGACAGTGGAGGCTTACTTGCAGGCCGCATAACTTTGTGCACGTTGCCCTTTATTAAAGACTATGTTCCTAGATGATCCTAGATGCCCCTAGATGCTGGGGGAGGGGGCGGGAACACACTGACGTCTACACTAATCTGCTCCTTACACGTTTTTCAAAGTTCCCAAGGTCTTAAATAGGTTTAATGAGTTGTCGTAGTAGGTATGCAGTCTTTGAAAGGATGATGTGTTGGCTTTCCATTTTTTCAGTGCTTTAGTTCTTGAAAAACAACTTGAAATTATTTCTTAAGGATCATGTGTGAAGCAAGATCACTGAGAATGGCCTGACACACCTGTGCCTTAGTCCTGCAGAGGGAAGAGCTGAAATGCAGGGCACCCCTGGCAGAGATGTCTACTGTCCATAAATCTTGGCATGTTTGCTGGGCCCTCCCAGCAACTCCTTATCTCTGTCCTGGCGGGGCTATGGCCACACAAGCTAACCTGGGACAGGAGTCCCTGTCCACTTCCGTATTGTACCAGTTAAGAGGCACCAGAACATCAAAGCCCAGAGTCTAGCACTGGGGTGTCTGAAGAGATACCACCAGCAAGTCGTTCTTCCTTTGCTTCTAGACAAAAAGATGCTTGAAGCCAGAGTCTCAAAGAACCTGGGCACAATGATGGCCAGTGGCACAGTGAACAGTGGGAGCTGACCAGGCCCCCAGGTCAGCTGTTGAAATGAGCAGCTGAAAATGAGCCATGCTGGCATGCTGGCTGAACCTGTCACCACACCTCCCTGAGTCTGTTCCTCTGTTCCTGGAATAGACACAGTGAACAGTGACAATGGATGAGACAGGCGAGACCTATCAGTGACTGGCACACAGCGTGAGCTGTGGTGCCTGTGGGAGGTAGGTCAGCATAATCCTTCTAAAGGTAGGCTTGTTATCCAAATACAGAGACTGTCAAGTTCTGGTACCTATGACTCCAAGAAGTCTGCCAGGAAGGAAAGCACAAGGGCTGGAGAGTGGGGAGTTTTCAATGAGCAGGTGTGGTGTTCCAGTTTCACCAGATGGCATAGATGTTTATATAAGTTATCAAGGTGAGGACATTCTGGTTTCTTCCAATTTTTTGATAATTTTTTTATATGAATGGTTGTTGAATTTTTTGAAGTGCTTTTTCTGCTTAAATTTTTGTGATTATGTGATTTTTCTTCTTGATTAACGTCTTGATATTGGTTGGTTTTGAATGTCGATCCAGTCTTAATTTCTTACCCTTTGTGTGTTCCTGAACGGTGAGGTTGGTGAGTGCCTTTACTGTAGGGAGGAGAGCTTGGATGAGAGAGAGAAGGAAAATGGAGAGAGCAAGTGTCTTGGCTTTCCAACCTCCTATCTTTGGCAAGGGCGTGACCCTCAGACAAATCTTCCTACAAAAGTAATTTCTGTTTAACGTTATTTTATTTTATGTGCATGCATGTTTTACCTGCATATATGTTTGTGTATCACGTGCTTGCCTGGTGCGAATGGAAGCCAGAAGAGGGCATGTAATCTGCTAGGACTGGATTTAAAGAGCTGACCAATGCGTGCCTGGAATCGAACCCAGGCCCTCTGGAAAATCAGCCTGTGCATTTAACCTCTGAGCATGACTCCAGTCCCCTGACAGTGTTCCCAGGGAAAGAACAGAGGTGGCCTGGGACGAAAGTCAATGTAGGACATGAAATCGAATGAAGCCCTACCCAGAAAAGTTCTGGATACTGAATCTCACCACCCAGAACTGTCCCTATCACAAGCAAGGCAGGAGTGTCTGGATCTGTCATGTTGGCTGTAGACTGACCTTAAGGTCAGATTCATTCTACTGTGTAGGAATACAGGCAAAGCTGTTCCAAGGGAGCAAGTGTGGCTTCTAATTCACAGAACAGATGTGTGGTGGGTCATGGGCCCTAAGCAATACAAGTGGTTCCTGTGGTCCTTTAGAGGTCAGAGGGGATCTGGAATTTCTCGTGTGGCCGGAGGATATTGACTGGATAGTTACACTATGCCAAGCATGAAAACAACCTCTGTGATGGATGCTATAGAAGTGATTGCCCAAGATGTCTTCAAAGGGAGGCTGAACACATGGGAGCCCAGAAGAGGGTCTTAACGTCACTGGGAACCACCGAGTCTTGATTATTGTGGAGGAGTGACACACAAGCCACACCCTGCCAGAGTACGCTGTCACGCCAATCTGTTCAGGATGAGGACTCTTCTCGAGAATTCTCCTCTTCCTTTTCCTTTACATCATGGCACCTGGGAGCCGAAAGATGCAGCTTATATTTCTTATCCTAAAGAACAGGTAAGTTTTTGGAAAGAAGTTTGGGTTTGGAGTTGACTTTTCCTGGGAAGAAGAGTGATTTACACAGTAGCAACAAAAATCCTCTAATTGATGAGCTTGTAGTTTTGTTTTTGTTTTGTTTTCTGTGTCACGAGTGAAAATATAGACTCCAGAGTCTGAGGAAATTGGTTTCAGACAGTTTTTTTTCACACCTCTGAGTTCTGGAGTACATTTTGGTGGCAGCCTGCCAGGACCTTACCATCCAGCACAAACGACTGAGTTTCAGCATTCTGTTCCATCACAGCTTCTGAGCAACTGTCACACACTCCAGAAAACACCTGTGCCCCTACCAGCGGTGCCTTGCCCATGTGCTGCTGACCTTTGAACCCATCGCGAAGGATGTGTACTATGTTCCTACATGGAAGGACATTGGTTCAGTTGGTGATGGTCCCTTCATCAGAGAAGTCTGGTTTTTTTGTTGTTGTTGGGTTTTTTTGTTTGTTTTTTTTTTGTATGTACTACATGAGTCCACCAAACACCCTAAACTACAGAACAGGTACAACTTGACTCTGGCCATTTTAAAGAAGGATCCCTTTATCCTGCGGATCCCACCAGTCGAACAATACTGGGAATCTGTTTCTGCTCCTTGAAGATGACCTTGCCTCCCCCCAACCCTTTTTTGTTTCACTAAAATCATCAGGGACCCCTGAAGTAGCTGTTGTAGGGTGACAATGTGACAATATTTGCTATGATGGTCTTTTTTAGCTACATCTGCACTTGATGGTTTGCAAGACTTGTATAAGGCAAGGATGGACGCTAGGAGGTCGTGTCTAGCTATGAAATAAATATATCTTTTAATTTTGTTTTGGATACAGGCTCTTGCTGTTCAGTCCAGATTGGCCTCCAAATTACTATCCTTCCACCTCATCTTTCTAAGTGCTGGAATTATAGGCATGCGCTGAGGAAAATAATATTTTAAAACAATACCACCTGCTTGTGGTCACTTTTCTGTTGTAGCATAAACAACAGAAGTGCCGGTTCTGTCTTTGATCCCAACACTCAGGAGGCAAAGGCAGGTGGATCTCTGTGAGTTAGAGGCCAACCTGGTCTACAAAGCAAGTTGTAGGATAGACAGAGCAGTTACACAGAGAAACCCTGTCTCAAAAACAAAACCAAAAACCAAAAACAAGCAAGCAAATAAACAAAAAATGCCAGCCCCTTCTTGAAGTGCCCACGACAGTTTCTGAAAGGCTGTCCAGGGCAGGACACATTCCACACCAGCCTTCTCCAGTTTTCCCAGCCCCAACTTTCGAATGCCTGGAGTTTCCACCATGAATTTTTTACAGTCCTTTTACTTTTAACCTACATATCACAATATTAAAAATAAGTTTCCTTTTTTTCATGCACGCTTATAAGATAGTTACATTATTTTCGGTATGTGGCTATTACAAAGAAATCTTCCAGAAATATCCACATACAAATCTTTATGCAAATTCACCTCTTTTGAGTAAATATTGACTCAAAGGTAGGACAAATGATTGGATTACATGGTAGGCGGACATTTGGAGAATCTAAGAAGTTATTTTCCAAGGCGTTTGACCACTTGCAATTGTCATCAATAGTATCCAAGTATTGCAATTGCTCCATAGCTTTGCCAACACTTGGTATTGGCAGGCCTTTCTTTCTTAGCCATTCAAATAGGGATGCTGGTTTTTTGCTGCATTGATCTCACTCTGATAGACCCTGGAGTTACTTGGTGGTCCCTTTGGACTTCTTGAGCCTTGTTTTTAAAATGACTGAGACCAGTTCTACAACTTTCTTTTACACTAGGGTCACTTTAGTTCACTACCCAGCCTTCGTCTTCCTGACTGTTCCACTTATTTTAAGTCTTCTTTCATTAGCTTTCAGAACTAGGCATGGTAGTGCATCCTCTTAGCCCCAGCACTTGGGAGGATCTCTGTGAGTTTAAGGCCAGTCAGGGATGCATAATGAGACCTGGTCTCAAAGAACTAATTATCTTTAGAAATATTCAGCATAGACATGCTTTACTATATTTATCCCCAATATGAAGGCAGAAGCACAGATTCTGGTGTCATTTAGCTTGTTCTACGTTACGAGGGAATGAGAGTCATATCTGTAATTTAAGATGTCAGGCGTTTGAAAGTTCCTTTGTACTTTAAAGTACTTTTCATATTCCACGCATGTGTTTGTGTCCATGAAGCTCAAGAAATAACTTTTGGGGAGTTGGCTTTCTCCTTCCACCTGGGGCTCAAACTAATGTCATCTGGCTTGCCACGAACTGTCTTTCTTAACCCAGCTACTTTACTGGTCCCCACTTTTTAATTTAGTTAGAACAATCTTATAACCATACTCTTGAGGAAGAGGCTTGCATTCTGATCATGGTATTCACCCGATCAAAGATAAGCAGTAGCTGGAAAAAAGTTAGAGAAAGGAAATGAGAAGGCTCCGGGGAAGGAATTACAGAGGAGTTATAAAAAATTCAGATCTTCATTGAGATCAACATTGGGCAGCGTGAACAGGGTCTGAAAGACTTCCTTGAAGTTGCTTTTACACTAACTTCTGACAACGGTGCTGAGAGAATGACACACTCTCAAAACTGAAAACTGAGCAATACTGGGAAAGAATTCGCATTTCTCCAAACAAGGTCAGTGAACAGTAGTACCAGGCACACGATGCTGATGTGGAGGGAGAAAGGATGTAATTTCATAGCTGGGATAGGTGTTGAACTCATATTTTGTGTGACCATTGGTTTCTTTGGGAGGTGATGTTGTTAGCCATCCTGTAGCTTTTGAAAACTAATGTGATCAGCGTATCATGAAAACATGCTTCCGTGCATATAAACAGCTTTGATTTCCCCACTGTTCTTTACAGTTTAATGTGTGTTCCAATAAGACTAGGCACAAATCCTCATATTAAGGCTGGATGAGGCAACCCAGTAGGAGGAAAAGGGTCCCAAGAGCATGCACAGAGTCAGAGACACTCCCACTGTTTGAGTCCCACAAGAACAGCAGCTACACAGCCATAACATATATGCAGAGGACCTAGCTCAGACCCATACAGGCTCCATGACTGTCGCTTCAGTCTCTGTGAGTCCCTATGAGCCTAGGTTAGTTGATTCTGTGGACCATGTTATTATGGTATCCTCACTCCCTCTGGCTCCAAGTGGCACATGATTGACAATCACTAAGCCATAAATACAGTCAGAGACAAAAACAAGACAACCTTACTACAACAGCAAATATGTTTACTGGAGTGTAAAACACTCCAGGACCTGATTTGTGGCAGACACCTGCAGTAGGGCAGGCACAGTTATCCATCTCTTGATTTTATGCTTCCATTCCTCCTTGCCCATCTTCATAGCTGCTGGTGCAGCATCCAGGGGTCTGATGAGACAGGCACCATAAGAAGAGGTTAGGTAACATGTATTTTTTTTTTTTTGGTTTTTCGAGATAGGGTTTCTCTGTGGCTTTGGAACCTGCACTGGAACTAGCTCTTGTAGACCAGGCTGGTCTTGAACTCACAAAGATCTGCCTGCCTCTGCCTCCCGAGTGCTGGGATTAAAGGCATGCGCCACCACCGCCCGGCTAGAAGAGGTTAGATAACATGTACTTTTTAGTGGAACTAGTCCTCTTGTCATTTGCTCACTTGAGCCCAGCAGATGCCTTATTTTCCTAGCATACGTTATCTCTTTTGACACTTGCTAGCTTTCTTGCTGTTTGTCTTTCTCCTATACATCCCTTGATTTAGCTGGAGATTATCTTATGGCTCTGCCTCTGAAGCAGTCAGCTGTTCAGTCACCTCTTAGGTCCTCAGTGGGTAGGAGCAGGGCCCAGGCTTTGGGTCAGTTTCAGTTACTTTCAGGGTGAGTGAGCACCAGCTTTTCTTCTTTCAGCTTTCAGAAATATTCAGGCTGCTCTCTGAGAGTCTCCTCTCCGTTAGCCCAATGGTAGAGCTCGGTGCCTCCTTCCAGCTCCCCGACAGCATGTGAGTGTTGGTGACAACTACCCACTGCCTGTTAAGACTTCTCTTTTCTGGCTCCTCTTCTCTCCTGTGTCCTCTTCCGTCTGAGCTGTCCAAAGAAAAACCTTCTGACTCTCAAGTCCATTTGCTTCGTGTAACTTCCTAACCCAATTTGGCATCTTTCATTGGAGTTTTGCAGCTATTGTATTTTGTTGCCTGGTGGAAACTATAGTTTTCAAATCCTCTTACACAAGTAATAAACAAACATGATTCATGGGACAATCCTTGAACCACAGTCCAGTGGTTGAACATCTGGCTGTACTAAACGTTTTGATTTCTGGGTGTGTGTTGCATGAAAATATTTAAGGAGTGGGATGTCATAACTCTTGAAGAATTTTACTTAATCTCTGACCAGCTTTGCTGTTTAGCATTTGTTAGCAGGAGATGTAGACATATGGAGCTCATGAAGTAACTTGGAATGAAATGATTTACTGATGTAACTGATATCTTTTTATTGGCAATAGACCTGCTCTCCAAGTGCAGATCCCTTCTAGCTCCAGAGAGTGGTGAGGCCATGACTCTAGAGCAAGAGGAAGGGGAAGACATTCTACAGTACTGACCCACAAGGAGGCAAATTCCCCTACAGCAATTCCTTCACCAGCTGCCCACTCCAAACAGAGACTTAGCAGACACCATAATAGCATATTTCAGTGAGACTTGAAGGGAAGAGAGAAGGGCAGAGCCTCTTGTGTTCAGAAGACTAGACAGCTTCTCTCTCCGCTGGCAGAGCGAGAAGGCAAAGACAGTGTGCGGTTCCCGGATGTGGCATCCAAGATCAGGTGGCTGCTGCTTGCCTCTGACCTTTGCAGTTAAGATGAACAGCCAAAAGGGACGTGAGTTGTAGGGACTTTTTTTTCGAACTCTTTCCTGGACAGGGAAACAGTTACGGGAAACCCAGGACAAGCCCTTTTCTTTCACTGGTCAGGAGTCTTGAATCACGGACTTGGAAACATTTACTGTGTTTGGTTTGCCAAAGTGGTGATGTTCTTCATATTTGAGATTCATAAGCTCTGTGAAGTCACGGCAGAGGAGATGCTGTCAAGCTTCTCTTCCCATGGTTTGTGTTCAGCGTTTGGCTTCCTGAGTATCTCAAGATGTACTATACAGTGAAAGGTGCCTTTTCACATTATAGTATGCTCTTTGGTCTGAATGTCACCCTGTGTTCAACGTATTCTACAGTTTCAGGAGGTATGGACTTCCTAGAGAGCATAGATGAACCCTTGAGGGGAATCCTTTGACCAGCGCCAGGTGACTTAAGCAGGGCCACCTCATAGACTTTGTCGACATTTCTTAGGTATGTTTAGCCCTCTTTCCCACCCCCTCTCTTAGAATCATGGTTTTAGAGATCTCAGTGGCCATTCACACCATCTCACTATATCCACACATTCTATGGGAAAAGATGTCTAGAGATTCTAAGTGCCTTTCTTAAAGCTACATGACTTTAATTTTTTTTTTATTCTGCTGATTTTAGCGGAGAACTCGGGTGACCAAAAAACAACATACAATGTTGTTTCATTGTATCTCCTCTCAAACACAGCAACCCAAGTCATAAAACAGGCCATTTTGACTGTAACACACACCGCATAAGTACTTCACGGTCTCTTGTATATCTTCATAAAGCTGCCTATATTTTCTAACAGCCCCAAAGCTGAGCTAATGCTTATTCAACAGTTGTGAAGATTTCTTTCATTGTAAACGACCAAACCAAAAAAGAAAAAAAGTAGACAGAACCCCTAGCTTCTTGTAGTTTTAACTGGGCAGAGAAAGATGATTTCGATTCAGTTTGTGATCAGGTATAATTCCGGCAACTTTTGATAAGTTTATCACTAATGTGTCAACTCACCCATGAGGTAATGGCCCTTGGGTCTTTTCTAAACTTCGGCAGTACCGAGTATGTCTTGTTAGGTTGGGAGATGTTGGGCTCACAGATAATTTGGTGTCAAGTTGTTCCCGAATGATACATGAAATACCATGTGCGCTCAAGTAGCAACCCAAAGGAGAGCGTCATATTTTCCACACAGAGAGCTGAAGCTCAGGATCCGTGAAGTGACTTTCCCAGAATGGCTCAGCTGGTAGCAGGATGACCAGGCCTTGTAGCCAAATTGGCTACCATGAAACCACAGGCTTCCTCTTAGCTTGTACAAGCAAGGCTATAATAAAATGAGGGAAATGAGCAGGCCAAACAGGCTGGTTGCAAATTATAGCTTTGTCACAGTAGCGTTTGGACACCCCAGCGGGCTATCTGTGAGACGGTTTGTTCTTATTTTTCACGAAATTTTCTGAAAGTCTTAACAACTTGAGTGCCCTCCTAGAGCTGTGCCAATTTTCTAATGCAAGCAAAGAGGCTCTTGTGCAGTGGAAGAGAGATTTGCAGAGGTGAAAAATGGACGGGACAGGCCCTCTCAAGATGTTTGTGTTAGTTTGGCTTTATTTATCTACGAACTGTCGACAAAAGACGGATGATAAGCCCAGGACCTCAGATGCAAGGGAAGCTCACATTTAGCATTGTCCTCTACAGCTGGGTTCCCAGAGTGCTTAGTCTTGGCAAATGGAATAACAAGACTGAGGAGAAAGCTTATTGCTGAGAGCCATGCCCTTCCAACACTCTGGCCGGATGTGCTGGGGGTGAACCTGACATCATGGGTTTTTTTCCCTAAGCTTTCTGCTATAAATCTCCGGGGCATCATGGCAGTGTGTTATTCTTTGTAATTTTCCATGGAAGTAGGAGAAGCCACAGTTGGGATGTGGCAGATCTCTCTGCAGCTGTAGGACATAGTGTTCAGTTGGTGTGTACCCATACAGTTGACCCCCAGAGGGGTCCAAAATAGAACTGTACGTTTTCAATTAGAAAGAAGAGGGAACATTTGAGAAAGAGGGGAAGACAGAAAGACCAAGAATAGACGGTCTTTAGACTGACTTGCCCTTTGGTGACAGATGAAAGTGACAGCCAAGTCTCAGAGAGACCATCCTAGCTTTCCAAAGACTGATGTTCCGCAAGTCTGTTTGCTCGTGCTTTGCTTGTGAAAGCTTCATGATGTAATGAGACAAAAATCATTTTGTGGTTTAAAGTTAAAGAGATAATTATTATTTTAGGTCTTACAAGAGCCCCAAGATGCTGTAGAAATTGGAGAGAGAGAGAGGAGAGAGAGAGGGGAGAGAGAGAGAGAGAGAGAGAGAGAGAGAGAGAGAGAGAGAGAGAATGTGTGTTTTAGAGACGGCAGTGAGAAAGACAACACAATACAAGCTCTTTAATACATCAGCTTTAGCTATACCCCATTTTTTAAGAAAAATATTTCCCCAAATGCATTTCAGAGGCCTGATTGCAACTCAAATGGAACCAACATTTGCCAGGACTGTTTTCCCCTGTTTTGATGAGCCGGCTCTGAAGGCAACTTTTAATATTACAGTTATTCATCATCCTGGCTATAAGGCTCTTTCCAACATGCCTCAGCTAGGTAAGTAATGCTTCCTGCCACTGTGTAGCTCTCATGTCTGCTTCTCTGGGCAGTGTGTTAGTGGCCTTCACCTGTTGTAACCGTGGAGAGCAGTCACATGAGACAAGTGTGGACCCTCACACTTAGAGAAGATAAATCCCTATTCTTTCTCAGTGGGGATCTGGGGACATGATGCTGCCTCTGCCTACTGACAGTGTATCTTCCCGTTAATTAGTCCACAGCTGTGGGCCCTTACTGATAACAGGCGGGTGCAGCTGGTCTCAGCAGGTACACAGATGTGCTTTGTTCGCCTTCGGTGATTTTCTTACCTTGACTGCACTGGTTTCTAACTTCTAAAGATCCAGAGACGTGATATAAAAATCTAGACCTTCGGTTCCTTGGTAACTCTAGTGCTGAATTAATGCTGGACTTGCAGCATTTATATGACTTTAATAAAAGAAAACTGAGTACAGGTTAGCCTCTTTATGGTGACCTGAGCTGTCATAAACTGCCCCAGTCTCCCTGTTACTATCTATTACCCCAGGACATATCAGACGGTTAGCTCTCACCAGCAGTTGAGTTTGCAACTTCAGCATTAGGCTCCAGACTGCTGCTGAGGATCCCTCTGAAACCCATCAAAGGGGGAATGGCAGTTTTGATTCACTTTGGACTCAGGCAGCTCTAGATGAAATGCTGCGAGATGTGTGCCAAACAAGGAAACAGAAGTAGGTAGAAAGAAAGGGTGTCGCCTGGGCAGAAAACAGACAGTGCTCATGGGCTTGACATTCAGTGATGTTCCCGTCACTCAGGATGCTGATTCAGACCCAAGATTCTGTCACCGGGCCTTTCAAATGTATCTTTTATTTATTTAAAACTTATTATAACAATTGTATAGGTTTGTGGGATAAAGCGTGATGACTTGATTCACACAAGCAGTAGGTAATGAGGATAGTGGAGTCGTCATAATAATAGAAAATATTTTAAGACTGTTCTGGGGACTGGGGAAATGGCTTGGTCAGTAAATGCTTGCCATACAAGTGGGGGAATCTGAGATCTCTAGCACCCGTGTAAAAAGCCGGGCATGGTGAGTGCAACTGTAATCTCAGTGCTGGGGAGGTTCAGGGGGTTCCCTGGGGTCTTGCTGGCCAGCCAGTACAGCTGAAGTGGGGAGCTCCAGGTTTAGAGTCCAAAGACAAGATGGAGAGCAGTTGACCAAGATGTTCTGTGCTGATCTGTGTAAGCACGTGTGCACACATGTACACACTCAATATGTACACACATATTTGGAACAGCATACTAATTTTGCATATTCTTGAGTCATGGTGTGATATTTCAAGGTAACTGACACTTTTTAATCTCCTTATTGCTAACTTGTGTTTGGATCCTGGATGACAGTGGTTCACAGTAACCTGATGTAGGATTGATGGTTTAGATAGAGAAACCGGACCTCCTAGACTCCAGGGAGTTCCTAGGAAGGAGTGGTCAGTTGGCAACTGTCTTGACAAATTGTTTCTAGGTTGCGCTGCATGTTATCTAGGTTTACGGTGGTTTGGACTAAAATATTCCCGCAGGTCAGTCTGAAAGAATCGACGTGAATGGGAGCAGATGGACGGTCACTACCTTTCACACCACACCCCGCATGCCAACTTACCTAGTCGCTCTTGCTATATGTGACTTTGACCACGTCAGCAGAACTGAGAGAGGCAAGGAGGTGAGTAGCGAGGCCTGCACACAGGGAGCCATGTGCTGTTTGTATGTTGTTCAGTTACTGTACCATATAACTTACTTCCGTGTTCCTCTTCCCCCTGCCAAGTCCCACGGAAATGTGACTTCATGGGATGGGATGAGACAAGCTGGATATGGTAGCACACACTTGTAATCCCTGCACCTGAGAGCTCAGGAGTCATGAATTTCAGACCAGCCGGGGCTACATAGTGAGATTCTTTTTCTTCCCTTTTCACTAAATTAAATAAAGAAAGGGGTGGGGGAAGGGTAGGGGTAAGCTATAAGTTTCCATGATAGCTCTATGTAACTGTTTCTTTGGAAAGACTGTAAGTTAAGCCCAGTCTTCAAGGCAGGTTCTAAGCATCCACTTCCTGTTTCTGCTTTCCTGGAGGGCAGGAGAGAACAGACAGTGGTGGAGCTAGCCCTGGGAGATAATGCTACTTACTGGATGAGATTCAAAGTGCTTAGCAACCAGGATGGCCCTGGCACTGAGCAATAAAAGCAAGACACTGACAAGTCACTGGAGTAGCATGTGTAGGCTAACTGTCACTCTTACTAAGGAGCTAGGCCCTGTACAAGACTTCCTCAGAGTCGTATAAAGTGGGAGAGCAGGCTTCGTCCTAAAATTCTTCGTTATCATCTTGTTGTACTCTCATGAGAGCATGAGATTTTCAGAAAGTATCATGGTTTCCGTGACATTGCTTTCCACACTTGCTTACTCCCTGTTATGGATTATGGAGGTAACTAAGGCCAATGCCTTACGCCCAGTTCTTTCGGATTTTCTTGGCTTCATTGGGTGAGAAAGGTCAAGCTGTGCATCCCTCGGGCTGGGCTGAGATCTTCCAGGCTCATCCCATTGACATATGGAGACAGCGGGCTGGTGGTGAGTCAAGCTCATCCCCGGGGTGGGGAGAGCGAGCCGGAGCACTGCTCCAGCCCTCCTCGCCCGATAAATCACTCACACAGTGTTGGATGCAAGCAGCAGCTTATCATCTTCCTGAGCTGCTGGCTCCCAGCCTTTCTCCTCTGGCTGCATAATTGCTAGGAGGTCCTTGACATTCACAGATGTAACACTGGCCTAGTCAGAAATCTGTGGCACAGATCAGTGAATCTGCTTAGGCATGATTTAGAAGCATGGTTTGAGCCTGGCAGGAAGCAGCAGGCCTCTCATTTCCCATAGCTAATGAGAGACTCAAGGTGGTCTCTCCCCCCTACACCAAATAGCTTATGGTCAGTCTTCTCAATGAGCAATTCTTGTGAAAGGATAAAATCTGTTTCTTCCTCAAAGATCGCCCTATTATAAAGAATACACGCTGCTGTAGAAACAAAAAGGAACAAGAGAAAGAAAATGAGGCTTGAGTTATCAGCGGAAGACTGTGCTTGGCCATTGCTGAGCTCCACAAAGGGAGTAAATCTACTGTGTCTTCTATGAGATAAACAAAATGCAAGCCTGGACTAGTGTTCAGCTTATCCCAGAATTACCCGCTCAGTAAGAGAGTGCGGTTATGGAAAGCATGAGGGCAGACAGAGAAGACGCTGTAGGGATGAAGACGGCTAACTTGATGGCCTTGGGCAGCATAGGTATTTGCAAAACAATCTTCTCTGATGTCCAGATCTGCCATGTCCAGGGATGGCTACCAAAACTCACAGGTGGGGTAGGTGTGATTTTGAAGGAACTTTACAGCTACATCAAAAATGGTCCGTATTGGCTTGTGTCTCTTGCTTCCTCCTAAGGGCTACACACCCTCCACCTCCAATATGAAATACCCATCATTTGTCTTGCTGAATGGTCATTTGTGGGAGGAGATTCATATACTGAAAATTAATGAGCAAGTATTCATTGCCGATGCTATTATTTTGCAAACGACTACAGCTAAAACCCAGATTGTATCCACTAGCTCCATCCTGTAGAATGTTTCTTCTAAGCCTAGTGGGGCTTCCCAACTTTGGTCTCAGAAGCCATAAATTTAGTGGAAAAGCAGATCCAAGGCCCGAGGCCATCTTTTTCAGCTAAATGAGGCCTCTGCAGCACACAGGAGGAAGAAATCAGGGAGGGAATCCAGGCTAGAGTCTCAAAAACAGGTGGCTGCATTTTGTGAACCAGGAACATTCCCAAACTCTGACATCATAACTCAAGACAAACGGTCCAGAAAAATGAAAGCCTAGAGAGATGAATCTATCCCTGGAAAGCATGTGCCTGCATAATGCTGTTCTTCATGCTCAGCCTTTTTGGATACGGTTCTGCAGAGAGCATTTCTTTAAGTTAACAGAACTCACACAAGGACACACTTTGTAGTTCCCATACCTCTAACTTTTGTCCCAAGGCATCAGCATTGACAATTCCCAATTCTATGAAAAGATGACTGACAGAGAAAAAGGCTGTAGGGCATAAGGTGATCCCGCACCACTGCAGCCCTTCAGGTTGAAACAGGAGTGTAGTCACGAAAGCTACACAGATTCATTCTCGGGTACCAAGCAATAGTGTGTTTACATAAAAGGACATTAAATGGCAGAGATGCCTTTTACCAGCAAACATGGGAACATCATTGCCAAAGAGTGGAGACTATAATTCACTAGCTTCAACAGGTTTAAAATCATAAGACTTTACAAGGGTTTTTTTTTTTAATTTGGGGGCTTAATCTGATTCTCAATTTTGAAATGCAATAATAGGTCTAATAATTCTGTAATTATTAAACCATTCTAAATATGCAATGTTCAGATTTTGTTCTACAGTATGCCATC
Organism: Dicrostonyx torquatus; assembly: GCA_028555095.1. Lineage (NCBI taxonomy): Eukaryota > Metazoa > Chordata > Mammalia > Rodentia > Cricetidae > Dicrostonyx > Dicrostonyx torquatus. Next base: position 4,355,398 of record JAQHUG010000065.1, read on the forward strand.
ACTCTTAACAACACAATTCTGTTTTGGATCACTTGACTGTTTTTAAAAGGGAAGGGAGGATTTGAGGTGTTCTTTTACATGGAATCTAAAAGAATTATTCTGCTATTACAGAATTACACATTTTTAAAAGATTTATTTTTTAAACCTCTTATTATTTAATTTTTTTCATACAACATATTTTGATTATATTCTTTCTCTTCTCTCAACTCTCCCCAGATCCTCCCCACCTCCCTGCCCACCTAAATGTCATCTTCTTTCTCTCCCCCAAACAAGCAAACCAACCATAAATACAAAACAAAACAGAAAAACCAAAAAGGCAGAACACACCAAAGCACAACAAAAGAAAAGCACAGATAAATCCATGGCATTTCTTTTGTACTGGTCTTGAGCATGAGGCCTGCCCTAGAGTGTGATTGGTATTCCCACTCTCAGTGTTATGAAAACTGACTTCCCTCTCCCAGGAGGTATCTGTTGAAAATAACTTCTTGGTTAGGGGCTGGACTCTATGCTGGAATTTTGTCTGGCTTAACCCTGTGCAGGTCTTATGTGTACTTCACAGTCTCTGTGAGTCCATATGGGTTTCTTCCTCCATTTCCACAAAGATCCCCAAGCCTTCAACAGAGGAGTGTGATGCAGACATTCCACTTAGGGCTGATTACTCCATGGCCTCTCACTATCTGCATGCTATCCAGTTGTATGTCTCTGTGTAAATTACCATCTACCGTAAGAAGAAGCTTCTCTGATAAGAGTTCAGTGGTACATCCATCTATGGGCATAGCAATATGTTTGAGGAGTTGTTTTATGACTATGGTCCTTCAGCTGAAAAATAGTAGGTTTCCCCATTGGGCCCATGACTTACCTAGCCCCAGGTTCCAGGGCTCATCAACAAGGTGAGAGTGATGCTCACTTTTCTCCTCTGATGGTCTAGTCTGCATAGTACATTTCAGAACTCTGAATGTTAGTCAATGGGGGTGAGATTTCTAGTTGAGCATCAGCTCAAGTACTTTATGTTCAATGACATAGGTATGTATTGTCATGAGCAATAAAGTCTTACTGTCAGGCTATGGAGGGTAACCAATAAAATTGGCAATTCATGCGATGTTTGAGGATAACCTATGGGACCTCCTTGACTAACACTCAGGGGTTTAGCCCGTTCCTGGAGGCCTTGCCAAAGGCCTTTGCTCTCAGTTGTCCCTCTCCACATCTCTCCTTCGCCCTGTTCTCCCAGTACCCTTTCCATTTAATCCTCCTATTCTAGTTTCTTCTTTATCTGTTTATAGCCCTATATTCTATTTCCCCTTCTTTAGAAGAACCCCTCTGCTCCCTGGTCTTTCACTAGCTACCTAACCTCTGTGAATATTCTGAATAAAACACATTTTAATTTTAAAAGCTGACACCCACAAGGAAGAACACACAGGCAGTATTTGTCTTTTGGGGTCTGAGTTACCTTCCTTAGGATGGTTGACTCTAGCTCTACTCTATTTAACTGAAAATT
>JAQHUG010000065.1:4359927-4407525 GCA_028555095.1 Dicrostonyx torquatus
CCTTCAGTTTATTTATATGATGGATTACATTGAAAAAAAAAGATTTTCAAAGTAGAAGTTAATGTAACATCCCTCTGGGGACTCACTGTTAGGACTCTGCTTGCTGGGATATTCTCAGCACGTATATGAACTTAAACTTGATAAGCACTGTCTTAGTTGCTGTTTTATTTCTGAGACAAAGTGCCATAACCAATAGAACAGAGGGAGGCTCACATCTTGATCCATAAGCAGGAGGCAGAGAGAAAATACTGGGAATATTGCAAGTCTGTTGAAACATCAAAGCCCATCCCACAGTGACACCCACTCAACAAGGCATACCTCCTAATCTTTCCTAAACAACTGGGGGACCAAGTATTTAAATATGTGAGACTGTGGGGACCATTCTCAAACCACCACAGGTACACTTCCACACTAACAGGGAGTCAAAATGGACAAAGTGACAGTTTTCTGTCCCAAGTATTGCTCTACCTAATTGTCGTGTAATTGTTCTAATTTAGATACGAATCTGGGCCCGGAAAGATGCCATTGCAAATGGAAATGTAGACTTTGCTGTGAACGCCACAGGTCCCATCTTCTCATTTCTGGAGGATTTGTTTAATATCAGTTATCCGCTTCCTAAAACAGGTGAAACATTTAAAAAAGATTTCAATGCACAACATTTCTGTTCTGCAGGTCCTGGGTCGAGATTGCATGATACATTGATGAACCTCCAAGGGCATATTGGAACCATTTAGCTTTTATTTTGGAGTTAGCCTCATGACCGTTCACTATGGTGTTTGATAACTACCAACACACACAGAGATCTGCCTGTGCTTTCTCTATTGGGTGCTATGTATCTTGCACCATTTTTATTTCAGCCCCCTCCTGGGTGTTTGGTGGTTCCTTCTCTAGACGGGGCTTTTTAAAACTGTCTCATACTTACAGACAGCACTGGGCAGTGCTGGGCTCTGGATGCTCTCAGCTAGTGAGCTAGCAAGACTTTAGATATTCTCTAGCGGTAATTCATTGGCTTAGTACTTGCTCTTATCTATAGGTTTCGCCATAAAAATTAGAATCATGTGTGAATGTAATATGATCCTTGAGGATTTGTGTAGCTGTTTTCTCTCTCATAGATCTATATGATTTGCCTGTAAAGTTTTGCAAACTGCTCAGCTCAGAAAGTTGTTCACTGTGGTTTTTTCTTCTTGCGTTTAAATTGTGCATGTCGTATAAATTTATTTTCTTCCTCCATGTTTCTGAAATCTTGGGAACATTATGCTCTGCCTACATAGGCAGATGGTAGAAGAGGGTGGGGAGAAAATATTTGGGCTGTGAGGCTCTGCAGAGTCTCTGCTGCTGAAGCATTTTAGTAAAAGGGGGAGGGGAGATAAAGGGCGGAGGGTGGGGTAGCAGCTTAAGCCTGGTCAGAAATCCCATTTTGCCTGTCAGGCAAGGAGCTGGCCGCAGCAGGCATCTGAGCTTGCAAACCAAGTTCCTAACTCTTCCATGCTAGAGGAGGTTAAGGTAGTTAGTTCTTGCCAGTAAAACAAACACCCAAGTATGCTCATTAAGGAAGACTCCAGAGTAACCCTTGTTCTCCCGTGGCATCCTGTCCATTCAATGAGACACTGTGTTTTCTTCCTCGCCCCACAAGGCACCTTTACACTCCTTCTTGTTGCTCGTGCACATCAGCACCATTTCTGCCGGGGCAGTCTCTACGTGGTGTCACCTCCAGCCTGTCCTCCTGCGTGAAGCCAGAACCTTTGCAGAGAAAGAACCGACCATGTTTAAGTCCTCTTTAAAATCTCTCTGCAGCTTATCACAACCACGAGGATGGAGTTTGAATCCCAACTTTTCAATGATGTACCACCCTATTGCAGGAATTGGGCACTTCCCAATTGATGGGTGCCCTTGCACAGTCTGCACCTCCTCGGTCCTCCGGGCCCTTCACACCATATGCACTTTGCTCACCTTGGAATGTCTTTTACCTAACTGGATAATTCACCTTTTCTATTTCTTAACTCAGACAAAAAGGTCTTTGGTAGGAGGATTGACGGATAGTAAGACTTGCACTCAATAGGAGACTCCACAGCAATAAAAACCAAGTACCCTTTCTAAAGCTTAAAACACAAAGGTGAGCCGGGCGGTGGTGGCGCATGCCTTTAATCCCAGCACTCAGGAGGCAGAGGCAGGCGAATCTCTGTGAGTTCGAGACCAGCCTGGTCTACAAGAGCTAGTTCCAGGACAGGCTCCAAAGCTACAGAGAAACCCTGTCTCGAAAAACAAAAAACAAACAAACAAAAAAAAACCCACAAAAGTGATTTTTATATGATGAAATAAAATAGAATGTATAATCTATTCAAAGCAGAGGAACAGAAAATACAAAACATGACAGAAAACAGCATATAAAGTTGAAAATTTTATCATCTGGCCTTTTGTAGAAAAAGCTGGTCAACCTCAGTCAGTTCTAAAGGGTTAAGTGTTAGACCCATGGTTGCTTCTATTGTTATTTTGAAAAAATTAAATGTTTGTATAAAGTAAAGAAGGATTTAATTTAATTAAATTTAATTAATTTAATGTGGGAATGAACGGTGATAATTTGTTTTTTAAAAACCCAATGATTCTGCTTAATTAAATTGTATTCATTTGAAATTTAAAATATTTTTTAAAATGGTCATTAGAAGAGGCCTAGCAAGGAGGCTCAGTAAGGAAAGGCACTTGCTCCAAGCTTGACAACCCAAGTTCAATCCCAGGGATCCACAGAGTGGAGGAGAGAACTGACTCCCATGGGTTGTCCTCTGATCTCCATATGTGTGCCATGGCACTTGTACCCACAAACCCCCCACATACACAACACACACACGTATGTACATATGCACACACATGTGCATGCGATTACACAGACACAAACACAGATACATACACATGCATGTAAGAAGATGAAATTTCAGGAAATTTTAAAAGTAGTCAACCAGTGTCTATAAGAAATGATTTCTTATAGCTGAGGGTTGGTTGCATTCATCCTTTGAGCAGAGGGCTTCCTGGGAAAGCAAACTGGATGAGCTAGCAGAGGACATCTAGGGTTGGCAAACGGAATTGAGTTGGGCAGGGCAGCACAGTCTTTTGCAAGGGAAGTGTATGGGTTTGGGATGGGATGTGTATTGGGGAAGAGTCTAGAGGGTTGGGCAATGTCACTGAGTCTGGTGCCAGTTCTGAGGCTTGCTGACCCATGGGGCTGGGAAAGAACATGGATTTAGCCCATTTTGTCTGATTGTTGTGTTTTGAGGTCTTTCTCAATTTGGCGTATGAGTCTTTTATCAGAAGTATTTGATCTCTCTTTGCTTTTCATATGGTTGTGATACTTATATTCTGGTTTCCATTTTCAGTGTTAGTTTTTTAAAAACAACCTTTTCTTCAGTCAGTTTCCTCTAATCTTTATTTTTCAGTAACCTTATGACTTTATTTGGATATAATTTATAGCTAAAACAATGTTTCATTAGAAAATATGATTTAATTTTTCCCTTCTTAAATCCATTCAGATATAATTGCCTTGCCTCATTTTGACAACCGCGCAATGGAAAACTGGGGGCTGCTGATATTTGATGAATCATTCTTGTTGCTGGAACCAGGTGATGAGCTGACAGAGAAAAGAGCCGTGATCTTGGCTGTTATCTCCCATGAGGTTGGGCACCAGGTACATGGTGAAATATTCCTTTCCTCAAGGCAGCAAAGCCAAGAAATACCAGCCACACACCACATTTGGGGGGCAGGGGGGTGTTTTATGAAATGTACAACTGTGCGTTAAACAAGAAAAGTCTGTGTGCTGTCGATCAAGCTGAGTCCAACCCACGGAAGTGTTGTGAACCTGGTTAATTTTATTCTGGAAGAGGCTCAGCGAATGCAGTCAGTATGTCGGTGAGGGGCACACAGGGGCTCAATCTGCATCCACAGAGGGTGTAACAAGGATGCACATTGTTAGTTCTGTGTGCATCATATTGGGATCTTAAGAGGGTAGGCATTTGACTTGATGGAGTGTCTCACACCTGCCTTCTAGTCTCTATTCCATTAACACAACTGTGTCAAGTAAGAAGAAACCTCAACTATGGCGGTGGCATTTTCTTAGGTGTGTGTGACTCTGTGTCTTAGACAAGACCAAATAACACTCGCGTTACACAGTCCACATACTCCCATAAATTTTTGTCTGTTGTCCCAAGTGTCATTTCTTATTTTCACCCAAGTGACGTTTTAAAAGCACATGCGGCTAACAACTGCTGTAAGAATTTGGTTAAATAGCAGGGTATGGTTCTGTTGATTTGGGGAGTTGCGTTTTTCTTTCCAAGGACGTCTATCCTTTCTCTTGCCCTGTTCAGCCTGAATAGAAAATAACACAGCTGCAACACATTACAGAGTACACATGTGCTTGAGCGACTCATATGTGGTGTGGATCAAACCACAGTCTAAAACATAGTATCATCTACTTACAATGAAGTCCCAGTTAGATGGCAAGCATCCCAGGGGGTAAGTGCGAGCCTAGGACTTCAGCTTCATCAAACTAAATGCATCCCGTGGGCCAAGCCAACAGTTTCTATTCAGCGAGGCAGCCTTGTGCTTAAAGACCAGCTTTAAAGCAAAGACTGCTTCCAGTGACCAGAAGTGGTGCAGCCATTTCTGAAAACTGCATGGCTGGTACCTCCCCGTGTGAAACAGCAAGGCGTGTTTGGGAGTCTTGTTTTCAAGTTCTGTTATTGATGGCGAAGGGCACGTACGGCTTTTTGTCATCTCGCCTCCTTAGTGGGTATCTGCAGTAAAGATAACTTCAATTTCAGAAATACCTTCTTCTCGCTCATATCTTCCAAAGTGGTTCGGGAACCTGGTGACCATGAGCTGGTGGAACAATATCTGGCTCAACGAGGGCTTTGCATCTTATTTTGAAATTGGAATAATTAACTACTTCTATCCAAAACTTTCAAAGGTAAGAAATTTAAACATTTACCCCCAATGAAAAAAATTCTGTGTATTCATTGTTGAAAAATCTATAAAACAATAACTACTAAATTACTAAAACACTTATCAAAGGTGAGTCATGCTGCCTTTTATGTTTTTTTCTCACAAGTTTTTTATTTATTAATTTTGTTTAAGTGACATTTATACCGAAACTTCTTTGGCCTAAAAGTTTTGATATTAAGCTGGGTGGCAGTGGTGCACACCTTTAATCCTAGCACTTGGGAAGCAGAGGGAGGCAGACCTGGCTCCAGGACAGACAGGACAGACAGGACTTATAAAACCAAAATATTTTTTGATATTTGCTTACTTATTATTGAGTGTGGCAGGCAGCACATGTCATGGCTGTCATACATGCAGAGGTCAGATGATAGCTAGTGGGAGTCCATGCTCTCCTTCTGACATGTGGGTGTGAGGGCTCAAACTCTGATTGCTAGGCCTGAGGGCAAGTGTCCTTCCCCACCGAACCATCTTGTCAACCCTGTATGGAGATTTCTATGCTGGTGTGGTAGGGTGGTTTAGTGGGTAAAGCTACTTGTGCAAGTCTGACAACCTGGTTCTGATCCTCAGAACCTATGTAAAGGTAGAAGGTAGGACCCAATTCTGTGTACCGCCATATACCCTGTGCACATCAGAACAATGTAAAAAGGTTCTAGTGTGTCTTCACTCCACATGTCATCATGGACATGTCTATATATTATTAAATCTACTTGGAAATCAAGAATACATTTTCATATTTTTGAACCCACCATATCTGGGAAGTGCTGAAATGGAGCACCCACTTAACATCCAGAACCAGAACCATAATCCAGAGGACCTGTCACTCCGCAGTGCCTTTTTCCTTCCCTGTACTGAGCACAGAAGAGAGTTTGGACATCATTCTATAGAAGCTTCAGCAATTTACCTGAGATCGTTTCCTATCTGGGACAGAGTTGGCTTTGAAGCCTCGTGGTCTGGGGCTAGTCTGATGGCCAAGATGATGATGAGGAGAGTGTTGGATGTGCCGCTCACCAGCTCTTCAAGACCCAGGGTCTCATGGCCTCTCAATCTGCAGTTCTGACTTCTCTGCCTTTCTTTTTCTGCCTAGTTCAGGGAAGCAGCAGTCTTGGTGATGGGCCTGACGGCCATGTGTAAGCATGGCTCTGACCTTAAACCCTGGGCCTCATGCAGTTAGACAACAACTCCACCACTGAGCAGGGCCCCTGCATCCTCACTCACACCATGCTTTTCCTACCACTATAAGATGAGATGCACAGGAATTTCAGGCAGTCATTGAATGGGGTTCCTGACTGTTACATACTATGTCACAACTGTTCATAATCTACACTCATGTGCAGGTAGAGAATTGTAGACATTGCTTGTTCAGAACAATAAATGTTAATGATAAATAACCTAAAGTGGTTAACTGTTGTGAAGCAGGCTTTATTTACTGGGTGCTTTGCTAAAAACTATAAATTAATGTAGTCTTTAAAACAATTAAGTGAGGACAGTGCTGTTTTCCCTGCTTTGAGATGGTAAAACTGAAAGCCGGAGATAAGTTTGCTGACTTGTATGAGTAAAAGAACTGTTAAGAGAGTATTGATGGTCCGTTGTCTTGACAACTGCCCATTCATTTATTATAACACTTCACTTCTCGTAACGTTTTATCTGTTATGCTTGGAAAAGAAGAAATCCATCTGTGACTGACTAAACTAAGTTTGGCTTTGTTTCCTTTCAATTTATCTTTCTGCTCATTTTTAATTTAATTAACAATTGTTGTAATATAACAAAATGTTGATAAGTAGGACATGTTACGTCTATGGGAAATATTATATTAAAATCAACATTGTGATAGTGATTATCTTAGGGTATGAACTATGGGAGTTTTAAATTTTCTGCATTATATCTATGACACATTAACAAAATAAGACACTTTCAAGAATACTAGCAAAACCTATGCCTAACGAATAGGCTCAGACCCCTTCAGGGACTTCTAAATTCTTGCTGCATGGAGTATGATTACTGAAGTAGCAATAGGAGAGCTTTATTACTCAGCATCCTCTAGTTACTAGAGCACAGGATATACTATAATATAGAGAGTAGCCAAACCAATATGATTTTGACGCAATCCCCAGCTGATCCATTTTCCACTAAAATTTCAGACATAGCCAGGCATGGTAACTTATATCTAGCATCTCAGTTATTTAGGAAGCCAAGACAAGAGGATTTAAAATTAAGAAGCAACCTGCTTATTATCAAATCGACAAGGTCTAGAATCACCCAGGAGCCAGTCTTCTGGATAAGCATAGATAAGATTATACATAAGCTTGCATAAGATTAGCCTTTGGTTAATATTAGGTTATTATCTACTTTTATTATTATCTATATTAACATGAGTGGGTTAATTAAGGGGGAAAGGTCTACCTTAACTAGGTGCGATTCAGTGGACCAGGGCCTGGTTGAATTAAAAAGAGAAAGTGAACTGAACACTTTACTCTCTGCCTCCTGACTGTTGATGAAAGGTAACTGGCTGCCTTGAGTTCCTGTGTCCATGACTCTCAGCTACGATGAACTGCACTCTCGAACTGTAAACCGAAATAAGCCTGGTCTTCCTTACTTTGCTTTGGCAGTATGGTGTATTTTGTCACAGTAACACATCAAGTAACTAACGTAAACCTAATTGATGATGTTGTTAATCAAAACTTAGGAATGCAAAGGAGTTGATTAGAACATAAATAAACGAAAGTGGAGAAGATTTGGAATGTTCACCTGATACTGATGTGCCACGCAGTCAGCTCGGAATTCCAACCCGTTGGTAGCGATTTCAGGCTTTCTGTGGCTTTCAGGGACTAGCCCACTTGTAGAGGCATAGACTTACCTGTGCAGCGTCTCTCCTACTCTCTGCTCATTGTTTTCTCAACCCAAATTCCTCTTGGCTGTAAATTACTTTTCTTTTTTCCCCCCTTTTCCTTTTTTTTTAAAAATTGATTTTATTGAGCTTTACATTTTTCTCTGATCTCCTCCCTGTCTTTCCCCTCCCCTTCAACCCTCTCCCATGGTCCCGTGCTCCCAATCTACTCAGGAGATCTTGTCTTTTTCTACTTCCCATGTAGATTAGATCCATGTATGTCTCTCTTAGGGTCCTCATTGTTGTCCAGGTTCTCTGGAATTGTGAATTGTAGGCTGGTTTTCTTTGCTTTATGTCTAAAAGCCACTTATGAGTGAGTACATGTGATATTTGTCTTTCTGGGTCTGGGTTACCTCACTCAGTATGGTTTTTTTCTAGATCCATCCATTTGCCTGCAAATTTCAAGATGTTATTTTTTTCTGCTGTGTAGGACTCCATTGTATAAATATACCACATTTTCCTTATCCATTCTTTAGTTGAGGGGCATTTAGGTTGTTTCCAGGTTCTGGCTATGACAAACAATGTTGCTATGAACATAGTTGAGCACATGTCCTTGTGGCATGATTGAGCGTCTTTTGGGTATATACCCAAAAGTGGTATTGCTGGGTCTTGAGGAAGGTTGTTTCCTAATTTTCTAAAAAATTACCATACTGATGTCTAAAGGGGATGTACCAGCTTGCACTCCCAAATTAGTTTTCTTTCTAGCTTCACATCACAGAGAAATTGTTCTTGCCATGTGCCCAAGGGAAAGTCAGTGTCCTGGACAGACCTGTAGCTTTCAGTACATTGTAATGAACTGCTGCTCAAAATCCATGATCTGCAAACACTTGATTCTAGTCTGTGGATTCTCTACAGTCGTAAGTTATTATGTCAGCATCATTGTCAACTTACACATCTGGTGTGTGTTTTGCTTTGTGAACATACCTGGAAAAATGCCAGTCAGTTTGAAGGAGCCACTGATTCAATCGACAATACAATCTAGTGGACTGGAACCGTGTAGAGACAGTGATGGATCCTAACTTGATGAAAATACATGACTCTTAGAATCACGCTCTTTCATAATTAACTTCATAAAAATCAAAATAAGAGCTAGGAACGGGAAGGAAAAGGACCTATCATTTTGTTACTCAAAGAATTCTGAAGTTTGGAGTATACTGTACTTTGATACTTTTCAATTATTCTTTCCCCATTTTAAGCGATCTTAAGGATCTTAGATTTTGTATTTCTGTAACCCTCAGAAGTTAATGTGGTTCAATCTTTTCCTTTATAGAATGAGATTTTTTTTAACTTTTTACATGGTGTCCTCAGAGAAGATCATTCCCAGGAGTCTGGAGCTGTGTCCACTAATGTGGAAAATTTCACAGAAACAAGTGAAATAAAAGAACTCTTCAACATTTATACTTACCACAAGGTATGAACACGTTCGTGCTTTCTTCTCTTCTCATGCTGAAAATTGCATAAACTGGATTCCAAGGACTATAAAATGCTACATCCTCAAAACTTTAGGTTAAAGTAACTAATCTTTTTGCCCAGTAGATGTCAGAAAGTGCGTTAAAGTCAGCCTTTACTTAGCAAATATTGTTGGCCTGGTCATATTAGATATTGGGCATAACTTGCATACCTTGAAGCTTTTTGTTTGGTTGGGTTTTTTGTTTTGTTTTGTTTTGTTTGTTTGTTTTAGAAACAGGGTTTCTCTGTAGCTTTGGAGCTTGTCCTGGAACTAGCTCTTATAGACCAGACTGGCCTTGAACTAACAGAGATCTGTCTACCTTTGCCTTTCGAGTGCTGGGATTAAAAGGGTACCCCACCACTGCTATACCACAATGCTTTAAAAGCAAACTTTTCTGGGTTTCTCTCTCTCTCTCTCTCTCTCTCTCTCTCTCTCTCTCTCTCTGTGTGTGTGTGTGTGTGTGTGTGTGTGTGTGTGTGTGTGTGCGCGCACACATGTGCATGCACACGCACAGGCACATGCACGTTTGGGATGCTAGAGGACAGTCTTGGGTGTTGTACGTCTGAAGCCATCAACCTTGTTTTTGTGAAGCATGGTCTCTCATTGGCCTGGGGCTTGCTGATTTCGTTAAGCAGGGTAGTCATCTAGCACTAGGGATTCTTCCGGTTTTTCTCCCCAGTTCTAGGATTACGAATACACATACTTAACTTTTGTACATGGGTTCTAAGGAGGGAGCTCACGTCCTCCTGCTGGCTTGCATAGGGAGTGCTTTACTGGCTGAGCCATCTCCCTAATTCCAAACTTCTGTTTTATAGAATTTTATTCTTACGTGAAAGTATTATAATTTAAATTTTTTTTTGCGTGCCCAGATTCTTTATATGTAGGCCATTTGCTCATTCTTTACTCACGACTTAGTGACAATCTCCTATTTTATCAACACATTTGAAGATAATTTGAACAGGGAATTCAAGAACAGATTGCATTCAGAAGCATAGCATGGAACAGTATTCATAAAAATGGAATGTGCCTCTGTGTAAATACTGAATTTTGGTCAGCTCACGAATGTCTTTGTATGTGCTAGGGAGCATGTATGGCCCGGATGCTTGACAGTTTCCTGAGCCGGAACGTGTTTATCAGTGCACTTCAGGTGAGTTGCTGAGAGCGTTACCAATAGCAGCAAACACCAATCGCTTCGGCGTCCTATTGCGTTAACCCCAATTCCTCTGTTTTCACAGTCATACTTGGAGACATTTTCTTACTCAAATGCTGAGCAAGACGATCTATGGAGACATTTTCAAATGGTAACAGTCCCCTGAGGCACTTGCTCGCTGAGTGGTTTTGTCTGATGCAGTACAAGATCAGGAGGCCATGAGCGAACGAGTGACCCACAGAAACATGACTTTTTCCTGTTTGTAAATCCCCCTAAGTTCTGAGGTGTTCTTTTACTCCTCGCTGTACTTCTATGCCCCAAATAGAGAGTGGTCTATTGGGTCCCTAAATACACATTCAATGGATAAATGGATGAATGAATGAATAACCATCCAAATTGTCAGTTCTCTGTGTTTGTGGTTCCATATCTGTATATTCAACCAACCCCAGATGAAAAATAGAAAAATTTCTGTTTGTACTGAACATATATGAACTTTCCTGGGGCCATTATCCCCAAGACAATACAATAAAGTAACAATTATGTTCACATATCATTTGCATTGTGAAGGCATTACAAGTCACCTTAGATGATTGCAACCCATGTTTACATAGGAGCACTGCTCTGTTTTATATAAGGGTATCAGCATTCATAGGTTCTGTTCCCATGAGGGTCCTGTAAGAAATCCCCTACAAGACCCCAGAGGAATGCAGCATAGAGAAAAACAATTCTAAATATCAACCTCTGGGGATTGCCATATAAAGAAGGATAGGGTGGTTATTTCACTTCTTTGGGGAAGAGTGCTGCCCCACAAGGTTTTGTTCATAAACCACATCTATTTTTGCATTTTCTTTTTAAATCAGGCCATAGATGCGCAGGATATAATCCATTTGCCGACAACAGTGAAAAGCATAATGGATAGCTGGACATACCAGAGTGGCTTTCCAGTCATCACGTTAAATGTGTCTACGGGCGTCATGAAACAAGAGCCGTTTTATCTTGAAAAGACTGAAAATCGAACTCTTGCAAGCCACAAGTAAGTTATTTTGTTCCTTTGTTGTCACCAGGCTTGAGGCTGAGCAACCATGCTACGGAAGCGAGGAAGTGTAATGCCTGCTGGGCGCATGCCCTTCTGCTGGGGGCTTCCTGAAGTAATGGCACTGCGGACAGGCTGAGGTGGAACCCTAGTCCTGAGCAAGGCCAGAAGCTGAAAATCCGGGATCAACGTGTGCTACCTGGGACTTAGAGTGATCAGACCATTAGAATTCTGTGTGTTCCTCATTGTCTGACAGACAGATGGAATGAGTTACTTGGGATTCTGGGTGAGAGGCAAGAAGGTGATGCCATCAGTAGCACAACTTGTCAGAAAAAAGAAAAAACTTTTCAGACTGCAAATCCTATTGCTTTCTTTCCCCTAGACATAGAACCGAGAGAACATAGAACTGTATTCTTGACGATAGTGTTGTGCATACGTATTCATATTGTGTGAATCACATGCACTGGTATGTATTTAAAGCCATAACTGTAACTTTAAAAGTATAGCCTTTAGACCCGACTCAAATGCTGGCTTCCACAAATTAGATCGAATTCAAGTCGTCTGAGCTCCAGTTGCATTACCTGCAACAATCACAGAATGGGGAGATGGTGCCAAGATGCAGTGGGGAGAGGTACTCATCCCCTTCTCCATTCCTCCTGTTTCTTCCCCTGATAGTTGACTGGCAACCGTTTTGGGTAATTTCAACCCTCACATCTCATTGTAATAGATTTCAGCATGAATGAATAATTTTGAAACACCAGAAAAATTTTCAAGAAGGAGCTGGCAAGATGGCCCAGTGGGTTTACCCCCAAGCTTGCTGACATGGGTTTGATTCCTGAAATCATGTTAAAGGTGGGAAGGCAGAACTAATTCTAAAAAGTTATCCTCCGACTTCTGCGCTTGTGTACTGCCTCCCACATTACACACACACACACACACACACACACACACACACACACACACTAATAAGAACAAATCAAATAGTCCTGCTCTTTCTTCAAAACCCCAGGGGAGTAAAACAGAAGACCAAAGGACACTGCACCATAATAACATTGTGAATCTTTTGAGAAGTGGGCGGAGTCTTGGGCAAGCAGATGAATGCAGACTTAGCTAAAGGGCTAAGATGCCAGATGTGAGGGTTAGAAGAAGATTGGAAACTGCTGCCTGAACTGTGTGTCTTTCCAAAAGACTAATGCTGTCCTTGGGGTCAGCCGATTCTTCCAGATCACAAGCACCAGTGTGGGTTCAGTAAATACAAATGTTGCCACTGATGCCTGTGACCTTGTTTCAGGTCGACAGAAAGTTTAAGGCTGAGAAGGATTTTGAAATGTTGGCAAGCTTTTCCTTTTTAAAACACTCATCACCTCTCTGGGCGTGGGCAGATTTGGGTCTGTCAGAAGCATGTGAATAACCCAGAGTTAGGCCAGGTGACTATAATTTAGTAAGATCAACTTTTCCATGTTTCAGACAGAAGAATCTCAGCAATTGTCTATGTTGTAAGAGGTAAGCCTATAAGAGACAGCGAGAGGGAGGGATGATAAAAGAGTCAAAACAACATTGGCTAGGAGAAACAGCAGCAAGCAACCCTAAAGACAAAAGCCCTGAGTCCTTGCTGGGGTTGACCGTGGACTTGGAGGTCTGCGCTTTTGAGATCTCTTCAGTTTGGGCTGAGTGTATATTCTTGTGTGCGAAAAGAGCTAATTCTTTTCTTTTCTTCCCAAAAGTAACACATGGATTGTCCCTATTTTTTGGATGAAAAATGGAATCACACAACCTTTAGTCTGGCTAGACAGAAGCAGCAGTAAGTAAACGTGTGTGTGTGTGTATGTGTGTTACATATGCACATATATACATCTTCATATATACACATATATAAAAACAGAGATAGACATCTTGTTCAAATGTCGAGTTTTTGGAAACCTTATTGTTGAACACAGAGCTTTAAAAAATGCTTCAAATTCAAGTAAATTATACATGAAAATTTAGTTATATGACAGACCAATATATACTTAAGAACTATCTTAGCTTTTATTTTATTGGCTTATGGTTTAGAAGTGTGAATGTATTATGTAAAAAAAAATGTACTGAAATCCTTTTAAGAATTTTTTTTCTTGGTAGTGGTATTCCCTGAGATGCAGCTTTCAGATTCTGACAGTGACTGGCTGATTTTAAACTTCAATATGACTGGATATTACAGAGTTAATTATGACGAGCTAGGTTGGAAGAAATTAAGTCAACAGCTTGAAAAGGACCCTAAGGTATGAGTTGGTTTTGGTGTTTTAATTAAGCAGTTTGTGAGCTGTCAGTGTTGAAATGGTCAGAGAGAGGTGTGTAGATTTAGGCTTCCAATGGGCCTCTGCCTTTCCATGAATATGGGGTGCTGGATCACATCAGTGAACTGAGAGTGCAGGACCATCTACTCTGATCTCTCGGTGCTGTGTACACACTGCTAGGTAACATTTATGTATGTCCCGCTATGCCAAAACTTTCCTGAAAACAAGAAAGACATTGTAATTGTATTCCGTACATACATTCTCTTTTGGAGAAGTTTTTAAACATCAGTTTTAGGCTTTGTTTTTTAACACGATCTGTTTTAGAGGAGTATTTTCGCAAAATTTCTGCCAAGTTTAAGCATTATGATTGATATCAGAAGGATCTCCTCAAAACCACATACATACTAAGTAAATTAGGGGCCATTCTTCGTAGCCACAATTTCTCTACCTAGGAGACAATCTCTTAGGAAGGGTGCTTTAGGCACTGATGGTCTTGAAGTTGCTGTTTTGAAAACGTTTTCCTCTTTGCTTGACCATGTTTGGATTTTTTTTTTCTGCAGGTCATTCCTGCCATTCACAGGCTGCAGCTAGTGAGAGATGCATTTGCCTTGTCTAAGTAAGTGTCTTTTCTACTCTCACTGTTAAAGGACATGTCTTGAAAACTCCATAATAATAATAGACTTATGACTATGGAATTGGCTTTTTAGTATGCAGAGGCCTTAACTAGTTAAGAATAAGGTCAAAAACAGGGCATGATTGCTCAAACCTGCAGTTCAGCTCCTAATGCAGGAGGATTGCTGAGAGACAGTGAAACACATACACACACAACCAACAAGTAAACATAAGATTAGGACCAAATTCTATGTTCTCAGTGGGATTTTATAATGTAAATTGTTGTATATCGATAGACTAAGCACTGAGATCTTGAAGTTACACAAGGTGACGGCTGACAGCTGTAACAGTAGTGATATCTGGGTTATATTTTGATACACTACAGAGTTATAAATTTTATATGTATATACTAGATTTGTTTAGTGTAAGTCATGCCACGGTTTAACCAGAAATATCATTATATGTCCAGGATTTAAACTTTTAGTCAATAAAATTAAAGATATATATTCTTTATATATATGAAGAACATGTCTATTCTTTAATTTACATATTTTTTAGTGTATATATACATATATATTCTTTATTACGTAATAACTTGCCTGGTGCGTCCTCCTTCATGCCTGCCACACGTGTCGAGTATTAGTCATTTCTCTGCTGATCGTTCCCACTACACCTGCTGCTCAATGCTTAGCTGAAAACATCTCTACAGTGACTAAGGCTTGGATACTGCTGGCCTCATCCTTCAAGCAGCATCCTTCTGGCTTCTTGACACTTTGACACAAGCGCTCGATTTTCTGACTTCACTTCTTCCTACTACTGTGAGCATCCTTAAGCACGATTATGTTTGTGTCATCGTCTTTCTTCTCATGGGATGACTCATTTGGTCTTATAATTTAAGCGGTCGTTTTTTTAGGTGCAAGGCTCAGTCAGATGCTAAGATTTTAGAAGATAGGATGTTTAATTGTGTTCTAAATGGACATCTCACCCTCTTCATGTCTTGTGTTTAGCCATTTCAATCCATTACCTTAACCACTGAATATTATATTATTTTGATCTCTGTCTCCTGTATGTGTGTATGTGTGTGTGACATGTACCACCATTCCTCCCATTGCTAAGACTCAAAACCTCAGAGACTGTCCCATTTTGCAATCTCATTCTCGGTCACTCAGGGTGTTATCTCTATCCAATTCTCGGTAATAACTTCTGAATTCTCACCTTACTACTTATGTACTAAGCCATTTCTGTCATCTTTCATCTAGTCTCTTTCCTTAGCTTTCAACCTTTAGTTATTTTGAGTTCCTAATGGAACTCAAATGACTTTCAGCATTGCAACCGTAGAAGTTTTAGGTGTCAATTCTACCACATTATTTTTGATTGCTTAAAAACCTAGGCTTCCCAAGAAATCTTAACTCTCTATCCTGATTTTCAATGTTCTCCTCAGACTCAAACCACCTGATCCGTTATCTTTGTCTCTCATTAGACACAGAATGACCTGATCCGCTAGATTCACCTCTCACCGGACACAAGACGTCCTGCCTCTTGGCTTTGCCAGCCTGCCGCGCTGCTCCCCACTATTTCTCCTTCTCTACCTGTTTCAAGTACACATGGCCTTGGGTGCTCTCCTCAAGTGTTGCTTTCCTGAGGCCTTCTCTGACTTTCCCTTTCCCCCGTGGTGTTTCCACGTGTATGCTTTTGCTTTGAGAACTTTCTGAGACCCCTCCTCGGCTTCCTAGGTAGCAGCTGAACTCCCCATGATGCTCTCAGCTGCAGGCAACTACGGTGTCACATGCTGGCTTCTCTGCCCACCAGCAGCTGGCCGAGCATTAGACCAAGAATGATCATGATTGATACTATTGAATGGAATGTATATTTTTGTAAGAACACACAATAAATACTCACTGTTCCATAACTCAGCAATTGGCTTGAGTTTTCTACAGCTTGTCGTGTGGATGTTTGAAAGATCCAGGTGGATACAGAAGCCTGGCAGCATTTGTTATGTTCTATGTTGCAGATATGTTGGGACTTCTGTTACCCGTCTACTTTGTTTGGTAATACATCTTGTTGAAGTTAGACATTGAAAAATGGAGCAGATATAGAAAGAGAAAAGATATTCTAGCAGGTCAAGGTTTTTTGAGTGTGTGTTTTTTTAAACCAAACAGAAACAATTATATTGAAATTGAGACAGCACTTGATTTAACCAAGTACCTTGCTGAAGAAGATGAAATCCTAGTGTGGTTTGAAGTCTTGGTAAACTTGATAAACAGGGATGTTATTTCTGATGTGAACAACTATGCTATTTACCCATTATTGAAGGTAATTTCATGCTTTGTTATGTGGCTTTTAAACCAACCCTCTTTGTCTCTCTCTGTTCTGGCCAGCATCTGTGCGACAGGCCTTTCCAAAAGTAATGCTCTATTCATTCCAGATGTTAGGTGATTTATTTCTTTTTAGCCACAAGTGATTATTCTTAGAAGAAAATCTATTAGCCATAGGCAGGGCCTTAGAGAAGAGTGAGGGAGAAGCTTGGCAGGGTTTTACATTCTTAGTGAAGTGAGAATGAATTAAAAAAGAAACAAACAGAAAGAAAGACAGAGAGAAGAAAAGAAAAGAAAAAAGAAAATATCCCAGAAGTGGTAGAAATTTATATACTTTCCTCTTATAGAAAAACAGTATATATCAGGAACAATTTGCCAAAGAGATTTGTAGGCAAATCAATAGGTTTTTTTTTTGGTTGTTGTTGTTGTTGTTTTTGTTTTTAAATCAACCCTGTGTTCATGACCCTAATACTTATGACTTAAGGGAATCAGCAATTTCATCCTAGGAAATATGTTCCAGAAAAATAAGACTTTCAAATCCACTGTCATTATTAGGGAGAGAAAGAAATGAACACTTATGAATAGAATGATAATATGCCACCATCAGTGAGGGAATAGAAAAGTGAAAATTCCCATCAGTAGTTCTTTCAGTAGGAATTGGGAGGAAGAGGCCAAGAGTAAGATGAGACTAGATGTTTAGAAGCCAAGGTCCATGAGCAAAGCAGAGGGTGATGATTGGGAGTCAGTTGCTGGGTCATTCTGAGGGTGATGTAGTAAAGACCTCAGGTTCCACTCAGATGCTCCTTTTCCTAATATCCAAAGTGGTGTTGGGAGCTTAACTGAGTGTAAGGAGGGTGACTTAGAGGAGGGTCTCTGGCTTCTGATGACTGGTTTTGGCCAAATCAGTACAAGTGACAGTTGGACTGCCTCAGAGAGTTTCAGTAGACCGGTAGCATCTAGTTGGTTCTCAGTCATGTTAATGAATGTTTGACTTTTGTGTTTGAGAGATGATACATTTGGGCTGATAGCAAGTGACAACAATTGCTAACATTTACTAGGCTTTCGCTTTGTGCTATTTCTTGTGATTTTATGTGTGAAGCAACTGAACCTGAAGAAGTTTAAAAATAAATCAGTATATTCAGTGACAAATATCATTTCTGAAAAAATGTCTGTCGTTTTTCTATTAATATCTTTCAGATAAATAATAATATGCTGGGAACTCAGTGTTTTGTGCCAAAAATAATGGTAACTTTTCTTTGTGGTTTATAGAAGTATTTACTAAAGAGAATTAACTCAATATGGAATAGTTACTCAACTTTAATTCGAAAAAATGTGGCAGCATTACAAGACAATTATTTAGCTCTGTAAGTATTTTTAATTTGTCAAAATTGAATCAAATAACTCATCTTAATAGATAAACTTCCAGATTTGTGAAAGATAATCTTTTTTAATAACTAAAATGTTAGTACCTATTACTGAGTTTATATGCTACTTGAGAATTGTAACTCCAGACCTGGTGAATTATGTGTGCCTTCAGAGGAAGCAATATCTTGAGTTCTTAATCGACCTGCAAGGCACATGCGTATGCACATAGAAGTTTAAACTCTGTGTTTGCAAAAGTTAAATTACTGATGGAAATTTTAAGTGTATCCTGGTATGGGTGAAGGGTTGTGCCAAGGACATCTACCAAGGGAAAAGTTGACTTTCTCTGGATACTTCTTGGCTCCCTACTCTTCGTATTTTCCATTGTAAAAAATCAGACAAGACACACGGGACTTAGTGTAGAAGACAGAGTCTCCTGCAGAGTAAACTGGGGTAACCTTAAGGGGTGAAAGATGACATCAAGAGAGTTGTACCAACCTACATGTCAGTGTATGTTGAAAACTAAACCTCTTCTGAGGGGTCATTTCCTTATAGCTAGCCTGTTTGGATTAACACTCAAGAGAAGAACCTTGCTCTTTACCAGAAAGCCTCCTGCTATATAGGAATTTTTCTGGAAATTCATAAGGTCACATTTCTACATAGGGTTAGAGACACAACTCTTATCCTGCTCTTTTGACCAAAACCCATATAGTGAAGCAGATAAAAAAGAATTCAAGAAAAAGATCTATAAAAATACATGTTTTATGAGGAAGAAACAACCTTTGCAATGGGTAGGCCTCAACAAAGCCCCGCTACTTGCACGTCCCTCCTCTTTATATGATGTCTTAAGTTTCACAGAGAGACAGTTGTGATACTTCCCCTTCCTTTATTCATCACCACAAAACTGAGGTGTTACTAGGGACACAGGGGATGAGGGCTCAGGGCTGATTATGAGAAGGACACCATCCTTCAAGTGCTGTCATCCTGCTAGGTTCTAGCTAGTTACCTAACACTTCTCTGTATTCTTGTGAGCAAGAAGTGCACCCTGATACAAATATGAACTAGGTTGACAGTCAGTACTTATCAGTCACTTGTATATGATCATGCTTAGCTACTGGGAATGACTGTCCTATGGAGGACTCAGTACATTCTCATGATGGTTTAGGAGGGAGCTGAAAAGCAACATGGTACCTCTGTTCTGTTTGTGTGCGTATGTTAGGCTTCTAGACTTAGAGGTGGATGGTAGTCAACAACTATAGCTACAGCTTCTAGAAACATCAAACTTAAAACCAACCACACCAAACAAGTAGTAAAGATACACAAAAATATAATCATTCTTACTTAGTAGTATCTTGCTGAGGAGTAGAAATTAATGCCATAGTCTATTAGAAGCCCATAGAATTGGATAGGTAGGTACATAGACAGTGGGGGGGGGCATTGTGTGAATGAACAGGAAGGCACAAGGATACTCAACCATGCAGCACGTGTGTTAACCAGACACAGACCAGGCTCTAGTAGTTTACATTACGTAGCATCCTGGGCCAGTGTTTCTGCTCCAGCAACTTCTGGGAGAGGCTGATTTTCACAGAATCCCATCTTGTTGCAGCTAGGCCAAGTTTGGGATGGGTGGGGAGAGAAAGCGAACACATAAACAAATTTCTAAGAGTATCTGTCAGGGGACCTCCATTCGTGCACATTCCAAAACTGCTTCTCATAATGTCAGAGGAGGCTGAGTTGAGACCAGACCCCAAGCTTGGTGACTGTAGCAAGACACACACCAAAGCATGGCTTTCTTGTGTTCATTCTTGTTCTGAACTCATTTGATTCTTAGCAAGGGAAAGTAAATTGTACAGGGGGATAAAGGAACTTTTCCTGGATGGAGAAAACATTTTAGCCTATTAGATCAGAAAGAAAACTTTCCAGCATCTTAGATAAGATAGGCTACAGATATTTTTAATCCGTCAAGGGATCATTGAAAAAAAGAGGGGAAAGAAAGAGGGGGAAAGAAAATTGACAGCAGATGTGGAGTGTGTGTACACCCATGCGTTTTTGAGGGAGATGAGTAAGGGTAGTAATTTATTTCTAATTTTAAAAGATGCTATTTGTTAAGAGCTTTTCTGGTGCCCAAAAAATTATCTGGAAATGTTTTTTATGAATCTTTAATAAGTTCATCATCATAAAAGCTATTTTTTAAAAGAGAAACTCAACGTTGCTAGAGGATATTTTAAACTTCTCATTGTCATGTGAAACACACACTCTTAGAAGCAGAGAAAATGAGGGTGATACTTCAAAATTAACAGCTTTGCTTTGTCTTTTCCTTCAAGACTATCAGTGGAAAACTTTTTTGAAGCTGCTTGTTGGTTGGGTCTTGAAGACTGTCTCCAGCTGTCCAAAGAGCTCTTCAGAAAATGGATGGCCAACCCAAAGACTGCGTAAGGGCTATAGTGTTGCTCCCCTTGCTCCGCTCCTGCGTCAGCTCCCACAGTGTCTCTACCCTGGTGGTGTGCTGATAGCTGGGAGTGATCGGTTTTGTTTGCACTTGGTTGAGCTTCTCCATTTCTTTTCAGACACCCTTTCCTGAAAAAAAAATACTGTTGGTTTGTTTGTTTTTTGAGACAGGGTTTATCTGTGTAGTCCTGGAACTTGCTCTGTAGACCACGCTGGCCTCCATCTCACAGAGATCTGCTGCCTCTGCTTCCCAAGTGAAAAGAGATTATCTAAAGTAGGTCTGAGTGTAACCACAGATTAGGACTCATTCAGTAGTGACTTGAGACCAAGGCCTTTGGCTGTTGATGGGTTATTCTTCCACTAAGCACTTACAGTTTGGCAGAGCTGGTTTTACATCTTAATAGGTTCCTCTTTAGGGTTGTTTGGTAATGTTTTCCCTGTGAACATGTTGGAGCCTCCCATCTGAATCTGCAGTCTCATTAAGAACAGAGACTCTGGTGTTTGGGACTTTATTGCCTTTCATTTACCACCTCAGATGGATTCTAAGGCAATGTGATAAAGAAAGCCAAGACCAATCTACTTTATTAATGTGTGCTACGCTATTATAATTTACTTCTTTGAAAACTCAACCACTCTGCTAAACAAATGACCTTTTCTTATCATAGTGCTAACGATAGCTCCCTCTCTTGCACCTTTAGCTCTTTAATCTTTATGGCTCAGATATCAAGTACCTTTATGTAGGAGGGTCCATCTTTATTTCTGTTGCTTTCATTGGTTAATAAAGAAGCTGCCTTGGCTTGTAAGATAGGTCAGCCCTTAGGTGGGCGGAGTAGACAGAATGGAAATTCTGGGAAGAAAGGAAGTGAGAGAGCCGCCATGATCCTGCACCCAAGATGGACATACCTTAGAACCATCCAGTAAGTCACCACCTCATGGTGGCATACAGACTTTTATAATGGGTTAGTTTATGATGTGAGGGCTAGCCAAGAAGAGGCTAATGATAATGGGCCAGGCAGTATTTAAATGAATATAATTGTCATGTGGTTATTTCGGGCATAAGGAAGCAACCAGCGGCTGAGCAGGCCGGTGGCTGGGAGCTGGGAGCTGGGTGCCGGGAATACAACCCACGCACCTCTCCCCCCTTTTATACAACAACTTTACTATATTTCTGCATCTAAATATGTGGCTACTTGGATAAGTGTGGTCCTGAACTACCACAGGGAATGCCTTCTCCCGTTATGCCTTCCAGATTACCTCATCCGATTCAAAGGGTGGCTTTATGCAATGGCATTGCTTTGGGTAGTGTCAAAGAGTGGGACTTTCTGTTTAGTTTTTACATCAATCTAACTAAGGAAGAAGAGAAAGGGAGCCATCTTATTCATGCGATGAGCTGCAGTAAAGAGCCTTGGATACTTAACAGGTGAGGTGATCAATTTACCTTAAACATTCTTGCTAGAGAAACATAATTTTTATTTCAAAAGAGAGGAAAAAAGGAAACAAACATTTGTCATATTTGTACATTATTAACTTAGAACCATGAGCTTTTTATATTTATTTATTTGTTTGTATTTTGAGATAGGGCTTTACTGTTTAACTCTGGTTGTCCTGGAACTTGCTCTGTAGATCAGGCTGGCCTTGAACTCTCAGAGATCTTCCTGCCTCTGCCTCCTGCTGGGATTAAAGGGGTGCACCACCAACACCCAGCAGAACCTTGAGCTTTTAAAAATCCCACAAAAATTAACTTTTCCTGGGATTTTAAAGCTTGTTTATATTTTACAACTGGACTCTCATAGATTTATGGAGTATGTCATCACTGTGAATCCAAATCCTTTTAATGAAACTAATGTGATAGAAGCTGTGGCAGCATCTGAAGTTGGCTGGTACATTGCCAAGGACTTTCTACTCAACAACTGGCTAGCTGTGAGTGAAAGGTAAGAAGGAACCCTAGACTCAGTTTCATTTCTGTCATTAATTGTTTTTGTTTTTCCTATTTTGATCAGAGAATACAGTTTGGCTAATAATTTTTTATTGTTTGCAAATTTCAAACATGTATAAGATGTGTTTTGATCAGACCCATTCCCTACCCACCCACATTTCTCCATGTCGTGTGTTCTTTTTCTTTGTTAACTCACTTAATCCACTTCTTAGTGCCACCAGTGTGTGCTTGGATGTAGGCCTTTCCATAAAGGGGAAGCAAGGCTCCTTCCAGACACCATATAACAAATAGAGTCCAGTGCCAGGCATGATTTATCTCTTTTCCAAATGTTAATCAGTGGGGTCCAATGGACACCCTAAACATTATAGGCTGTGGCCGTTGCTCATGGTACCCTCGGTCACTGACTAGGGAGAAGTCACCTTCAGTCTGGCTAGGTCACAAAAGTTCTTTCACTCACTGAAAAAGGTGACGATTTTTCCTGTATTTTGTCACACCACAATCGAGAAAGCATAAAAGATCACTTACCCTTAATTTTGGCTTTCTGTAAGAAAAAATGGATTTGCATATGTTATTATCTATCTCACTTTCCCCATTATACCCATCAAGAAAGTTCTCTTAAGAAACACTAATTTGAATGAGCCATAGTTTTGGTATGAGCATACACTATCCACTCATGTATTTCATGAAGCCTATCACATGGCTTTAAGAAACTGTATCACAGCATTAACCTGAATGTTGCAAATGTTGCTTAGATTTCTTTTCTTTATCTGGATTCTGTATTACTAAGTTTTTACAGTTCTTAACCCTTAGGATTAGACCGTGTTTCCTAGGTCTTCTTTTGTTCAGCAAAATCTATCTTAGCATGTAAAAATCAGAGAGCATGTCCTTGATGGCTTCTGCTTCTAGAACATTACATAGCCATATATTTTTAAAAGATAAAAATTAATAATCCCTGCTGGTACTTAGACACTATCGATTTAGCAGATAAAATATGGGTAAGGGCCAAGAAGCTGAAAACTTAGAGAACACCTTTAGCAAAGAAGTTTATACCTTCAGAATAAAAACGTATTCAGGCTTTAAATTTTTTGCTTGTTTGTTTTCAAAACAGGGTCTTATGTAAGTCCAAGCCCTTGAATTCACTATGTTGCTGAAAACTTAAGTCTTCAACCTCACGTGTAACGTCCAAAGGACTAGAAATACAGCCATGTGACCGTGTGCCCACCGTGCCCAGATAGCAAGAATATAAGTACTGAAGGCCATAGATGTGCATGGATATCTCATAGATGTTTTGTAAATACGTATTGAACACCTTTAGAACATGAAAAGGGATGAGGTTTTCTGCATTAAAAAATTTAAAGCTATGAGATGAAACTCATTTATATTACACTATTTCTTTAGCTCATCATAGAAATATAAATATTATACTTATGTTATAAAAATACTGTTCCTATCTTTTGTTTAAGGTTATATAAATCTTGGTTTATTGTGTTAGCAGACCACATGAATTTTCTACTTACATTTTCTAAGATTCCTCAGATTGGGAAATGAGTTATGTCTTCTATTTTTAATCATTAAAGATAATCCCCTTCTTACTTAGCAGCCCCCCTACTGGAAACGTAGAAGTTGAATTTTAAGTTGGGATTACGTACGCACCTCTTCTTTCTGTACATGGGTTCAGGGATCACGCCTCATGAGCCTGTATGTTACTCCCTGCTGTCCTCAGGCCCATCCTAGGGCTCACTGATCTGACTCTGCCTTGTCTGTGAACCTATTGTTCGCCTTGCTGAGCCTCCTTAAAGTCACTCAGTGCAGCCAGTCCTTAGCTTTTCCTCCACAACTTCCTTCTAACTTTTCTTGTGGCCATTAAAGATGGCACCAATAGACATGCCAAACTGAAAAAAAGAAAATCCCATGAGGCCTCAATCCTGCACAAAGAACTATAGGCAACTGAGGAAGTTGGGAGCAGGAGAGGTGGCCCTCCCAGGAAAGAGTACACCAGTTGGTTGTCCAGTGCCAAACCATCAGCTCTGAAAACACATAAAAGTAACATGTGGACTGAACTGTTTATATATATATCCCAAATGACTTGAGCAAAGTTCAACATGGGCCCAATTGTTACTGTCTCAAAAATTATATAAAACTGAATTGAGTGTGGAATCTCATTCTCTATTCCCAGCACTTGGGAGGCTGAAGCAGGAGGATTGCCATGACTTCACAGCAAACTTGATACAGCTATATAATGAATTCCAAGCCAGTCTGGGCTACAATATAAGACCCTAACAAACAACAAACAAGCAACAAACTACATAAGGATATTTTGCTCGATGTCATAGCCACTAGCTAACATGTAGATATTTCAACTTACATTAATTAACATTTGTAAAGGTTAAAATTCACTGTCAGCTCTATTATCCCTGTTTGAAGTGTCCAGTGTGATGAGAGGCTACCATATTGGGCAGCCTGGCTAAAGAACATCTCCATTATGGTACAGAAGTCAGTGGGGTAACACTGATGAAACAATTTTGTTTCGCACAAAGCTTGGGTGCAAATTAAAACTTCAAATGTCATTAAACAACTCACTAAGTCCCGAAATAAATATACGGTGTCACCTGGGCCATGGAGCGAGCTCGTGTCCTGCTGTGATGTTGTCCTCACATTGGCACCTCGTTAGACGTCGCTATCCTGGAAAATAAACCATGAGAGCTTGTTTCTAGCCAAACAGATTTCTCACTTCAAACTCCAAGGGTGCGTGGCTCAGTTATTCTGCCACATGTGCCATCGCGATGTCAAGAGTAGCAGAAACCGGGGAGAGACATACAATGATATTTTTTGGGTACTTGTGCAACTTTTTTCTGCACCGAGTCTGTGCCCTACCTTAAGGGCCTTTATAATGGGAAAGACTGCTTTTAATTTCAGTGGCTTCACATCTAAATTTATTTCTCACAAGAATTTTTCTTGCCTTTAGAGAACAGGGAAATGGTGGCAATTTCCTACTAAGGCTTAAGTTCTACGCTCAAAAGAGTTGATTGTCTCACAATTGATTTAATTTACCTATATAAGCACATTAAATACAGTCATAGAAGGAATCCCTAAAAACAAACTTCTAAATGGGTCTTGCTATCTTCATAAAGTTTTTAGGATTATTAGTGCAGTAATTTTTAATTGTGGCATCATTACTTCTATATTTTATTCCAGAGAACACTAAATTCATAGAAGATACTATATTTACGGTAAATTGAATTTAGTTCACTCATTTTACATATTTTCCTACAAAGAGTATTTTATACTAAATTAAATTTTCTTTAATTTAAAAATAAATGTAATTAACTACATTTATTTTATGGTTTTATTTATATTAAGAGAATTGTTCAATTTCGCTAATGTTTTGTCTGAATAAGCAGTAAAATTTATGAATTGTTGAAAGCAGAAGTTCAAATTAAAAACACATATACTTAAATGACATAAGAATGTTTACTTAGCTCTTTACACATAAGAATATCTATGGCTTATTGAAGTTATAGTCTGCATTGAGCATGAATATATCACCGATCTTCATGACAAACCAGATTCAAAAGGCACAGCTTCAAAAATTTTTTACAATCCATTATTTTAGTTTTATAAACTTACCATTTATTTTAGCATAATAAAATTCCCAAGAAAGAAACGCATGTTTTCTACCTTTGCAGCTTCCTAACATCTTAGAGGCACAGCCCTTCTGAGCCTAGTCATAAATATACCAATGCCAGCATAGTGTACGCTTGCTAGTAGACCTGCTGCTTCCCCAGGGGAAGAGAGCTATGAGAAACAATGCTTTCCAGCTCTGTCCCCTCAAACTGCAACTGGTCTGTCCTTTGTCTACTAATTGACATTGCGGGTTTGGTTTGTTCTCTACAAAATGGCAGCAATTGTGTTTGATAAAGTCTAAGGTTTCCTGTAGTAATATAACAGTGCAGTTGATTTGAATGTGTGTCAAGGACAAATTCAGAGTTACCAAGAATACATCAGTGTTGGATTAAGGAAAGAAATCTGTCCTGTAACCAAGAGTGAGCCTGCATTTGATTCCTTGCTATAGGAGCTCCTTCCACTCCTTCAGCCAATAGCCTTTTAAGATACCAGCCCACTTGGGCATGATCTCTTTTGCTTTAATAAGCAACGGTAGCCCTGCTCTCTCTCTCTCTCTCTCTCTCTCTCTCTCTCTCTCTCTCTCTCTCTCTCTCTCTCTCTCTCTCTTGCTTCCAGCTCTGCTTCTGGCTACTAGACTCTGTTCCTGGTCACTCAGAGGGCTGTTGTCTAGGACAATAATCTATAAGTTTTCCCCTTAAGTGAATAACCCTTTTATTAATCATAATTCCAAACTGTTTTGTGACTTATGTCTACAATTCCTCATTTGCATCTTTTATTCTGTCTATTGAACAAGACTTAATTTGTGCCTACCTGTGTGCTGTCTTGTGAATCTGCCCTTGTGTCTGCTTTTGTCCTAGTGTGTCTGTCTTGTCTGAGTGTGTGTGTCTGTCCCTAACAAATGGCTTTTGCCTATATTTATTGAGCAGCACAGAAAGCATCAAATGGAAGAAAGGATGAGGAATTCTTTATAGACATTGTTAACAGTTTTCAAGGGATTAAGTCACTGGCTCCAACAGACTCAAATAACAAATAGCATTATAGACATTGTTTATCAAGCATATCAATGTGTTGCTTTCAACATTTATTGTGGATATTCACTTTATAATACCACCTTTAGCCTATGTTTTCTGTTTTTAGCATGTGATTATCATAACATATATACAAACATGCATGCATTACTCTTGAGCCAGGCATGGAAGGGTCCTGGATATGTCTGTTCATTGTCTCGAGCACTCATGAACACATGTTAACTTAGTGTTCCTAGTTCCTTTTTTTTAAGGTATGGGGGTGCACACCTTTAATCCCAGCATGTGGGAGGCAGAGGCAGACAGATATCTGTGCATTTGAGGCCATTTCTAGGACAGTGGGGGCTAAATAGTGGGACCTTGTCTGAAAATAAGTAAATAAAAAAACTATATTGGCATGCATTGGTTTTTGTCTTCATAATAATTAGAATATGTTGGAAACTGGTAAGGATAGGCCATTTATAGTATATATGTTTTAATCAGCAATATTGCAAGAGACATTCTCTCAAGCAAGAGCAATAAACCATGTTCAAAAACAGTTCCTGAAGTTGGTAAATAAGAAGTGGGATAACCTAGAGATTCCAGCAGCTGCTCCCACACCTGGTAACTCACCAAATCCTCAGGGAGGTGCAAAACTCACCCCTGCTTTTTGCTGTTAGCCAGTAAGGGGCAAGACCAGCTCTACTGAGCCTGCCCACATTGACACAGCCACCAGGGTGGTTCTCAATCCTACCTCTGTTTTTTTGTAATTTATTTATGTTTTTATTTGGAGCTTCTTTTTTATTGATCTTATTGAGCTATACATTTTTCTCTGCTCCCCTCCCGCCAACTCCCCTCCCCTTCAGTCCTCTCCCATGGTCCCCATGCTCCCAATTTACTCAGGAGATCTTGTCTTTTTCTACTTCTTATGTAGATTAGATCCATGTAGGTCACTCTTAGGGTACTCAGTGTTGTCTAGGTTCTCTGGGATTTTGATTTGTAAGCTGGTTTTCTTTGCTTTATGTCTAAAAAACACTTATGAGTGAATTCATATGGTAATTGTCTTTCTAGGTCTGGGTTACCTCACTCAATATAATGTTTCCTAGCTCCATCCATTTGCCTGAAAATTTCAAGAATTATTTTATTCTGCTGTGTAGGACTCCATTGTGTAAATGTACCACATTTTCCTTTTCCATTATTCAGTTGAGGGGCATTTAGGTTGTTTCCAGGTTCTGACTATGACAAACAATGCTGCTGTGAACATAGTTGAGCATATGTCCTTCTGATACAATTGAGCATCCTTTGGGTATATACCTAAAAGTGGTATTGCTGGGTCTTGAGGAAGGTTGTTTCTTAATTTTCTAAGAAATCGCCATACTAATATCCAAAGGGGCTGTGCCAGCTTGCACTCCCACCAACATGCAAAAGAATTTTTGGGGTTGCTTATGTAAACTATCATATCATCAGCAAATAGCGAAAGTTTGACTTCTTCTTTTCCAATTTGTATCCCCTTGATCTCCTTTTGCTGTTTTAATGTTCTAGCTAGGACCTCAAGAACTATTGAATAGATATGCAGAGAATGGACAATTTGTCTTGTTCCTGATTTCAGTGGGATCGCTGTGAGTTTCTCTCCATTTAGTTTGATGTGGGCTTTTGACTTGCTGTATATTGCCTTTATTATGTTTAAGTATGTTCCTTGTATCCCTGCTCTCTCTAAGACCTTTATCATGAAGGAATGATGTATTTTGTTGAAAACATTTTCAGCATCTAATTAGATGATCATGTGGTATTTATTTATCAGTTTGTTTATATGGTCGATTATATTCACAGATTTTTGTATGTTGAACCATCCTTGCATCTGTGGGATGAAGCTGATCATGGTGGATGATGTTTCTGATGTGTTCTTGAATTTGATTTGCCAATATTTTATTTAGTATTCTTGCATTACTGTTCATGAGTGAGATGGGTCTATAATCCTCTTTCTTAGTAATGTCTTTATGTGGTGTGGGTATCAGGGTAACTGTAGACTCAAAAAAAGTTTGGCAATGTTCCTTCTGTTTCTATTGCATGGAACAATTTGAGTAATATTGGTATTAGTTCTTCTTTGAAAATCTTGTCGGATTCTGAGCTGACACCATCTGATCTATTTTTTGTTTGTTTGTTTGTTTGTTTTTTGGTTGGGAGACTTTTGATGAATGTTTCTATTTCTTTAGCATTTATAGGTCTATTTAATTTGCTTATTTGGTCTTGATTTAATTTTGGTAAGTGATATTTATCCAGAAAGTTGTCCATTTTTTTAAAGTTTTCCAATTTTGTAGAGTACAGGTTTTTGAAATATGACCTGATGATTCCCTGGATTTCCTCTGTGTCTGTTATTATGTCCCCCTTTTCATTTCTGATTTTGTTAATTTGGTTAGTTTGGATAAGAATTTTTCTATTTTGTTGATTTTTCTCAAAGAATCAACTCTTTGTCTAATTGATTCTTTGTATTGTTTTCTTTGTTTCTATTTTGTTGATTTCAACTCTCAATTTGATTATTTCCTGCCTTCTAGTTCACTTAGGTGAGTTTGCTTCTTTTTGTTCTAAAGTTTTCAAATGTTCCATTAATTCACTAGTGTGGAATTTTTCTAGCTTCTTTATGTAGGCATTTAATGCAATGAACTTTTTTCTTAACACTGCTTTCATTGTATCCCATAAATTTGGGTATGTTGCATGGTCATTTTCATTGAATTTTAGGATGTCTTTAATTTCTCTCTTTATTTTTTTTCCTTGACCCACTGGTGATTCAGGTGAACATTGTTTAATTTCCATGTGTTTGTGGGCTTCCTGGAATTAGTGTTGCGGTTGAATTCTAATTTTAAGCCATGGTGGTCCAGTAAGATACATGGGATTATTCTAATTTTTTTGTATCTGTTGAGGTTTGTTTTGTTACCGAGTATGTGGTCAATTTTTGAGTAGGTTCTATGAGGTGCTGAGATGAAGGTGTATTCCTTATCTTATTATGGTTGGATGTAATCTATAGATGTCTGTTAAATCCATTTGAGTTATAACATCTGTTAGTTCCCTTATTTCTCTGTTAATTTTTTTGTCTGACTGACCTGTCCAGTGGTGAGAATGGAGTGGGGTTTAATGTGTGATTTAAGCTTTAGAAGTGTTTCTTTTACATATGAGAGTGCCCATGTATTCGGGGAATAGATGTTCAGTATTGAGATTTCCTCTTGATAGATTTTTCCTGTGACTAATATGAAATGTTCTTCTTTGACTCTTTTGATTGATTTTAGTTTGAAATCTACTTTGTTAGATATTAGGGTAGCTATACAGCTTGTTTCGTAGGTCCATTTGATTGGAAAAATTTTTTCCCAACCTTTTACTCTGAGGCAATGTCTGTCTTTGAGGTTAAGGTGTGTTTCTCATATGCAACACAAGGATGGATTCTGTTTTTGTATCCAATCTGTTAGCCTGTGTCTTTTTATAGGTGAGTTGAGTCCATTTATATTAAGGGATATTAATGACCAGTGATTGCTACCTCCTGTTAATTTAGTTTTTGTTATCGGTGATGTTATTATGTGTGTGTTTTCCCTTCTTTGAGATTTGCTGCTGTGAAATCATCAACTGTTTTTTATTTTTGTTTTGATGTAGCCAACGTCCTGGGTTGGAGTTTTACTTCTAGTAATTTGTGTAGGGCTGGATTTCTGGCTAGGTATTAGTTAAATCTATTTTTGTCATGGAATATCTTGTTTTGTCCTTCTATGGTGATTGAAAGTTTTGCTGGGTATAGTAGTCTGAGCTGGCATCTGTGGTCTCTTAATGTCTGCATAGCGCTTGACCAAGACCTTCTGGCTTTCATTGTTTTCAATGAGAAGACAGCTATAATTCTGATAGGTCTGCCTTTATATGTTACTTGGCCTTTTTCCTTTGCAGCTCTTAATAGTCTTTCTTTATTCTGTATATTTAGTGTTTTATTATTTGACAATAGGACTTTTTTTGATCCAGTCTACTTGGTGTTCTGTAAGCATCTTGTATCTTCATAGGCATGCCTTTCTTTAGATTAGGGAAGTTTTCTTCTATGATTTTGTTAAATATAGTTTCTATGTTTTTGAGTTAAGTTTCTTCTCCTTCTTCTATACCTATTATTCTTAGGTTTAGTCTTTCCATGGTTTCCCACATTTCCTGGATATTTTGTGTTAAGCTTTTGTTAGATTTAATGTTTTCTTTGACTGATGAGTTTATTTCCTCTATTGTATCTTCAGTGCTTGAGATTCTGTTTTCCATCTCTTGTATTCTGCTGTTTATGCTTGCATTTGTGGCTCATGGTCACTTTCTCATGATTTCTGTTTCTATATTTCCTTCAGCTTGCATTTTCTTTATTGTCTCTATTTCAATTTTCAAGTCTTGAATAGTTTCTTTCATATGTTTGATTGTTTTTTCTTGGTTTTCTTTAAAGGATTTGTTGATGTCTTTCAATTTTTTGTTTGTATTTTCCTCCATTTCTTTAGGGGAAATTTTTCCTTTTTAAGGGCCTCAAACATTCTCCTAATGTCATTTTTTAGGTCATTTTTCTTCTGCTTCATTTATATTTGGTTATTCAAGTCTTGCTGTTGTAGTTCTTATTGTCATGTTGCTCTTTGTGGTGTTGCATGTGTTTTTACTTTGTCTATCCATCTTTTCCTCTGATTGGTGTAGTGGGGGCTGTCTGTGGCTCTGGTGATCAATCTTCCAGGTGCCAGTGGATCCATGGCTCAATTGGTTGCTCCTCATATTACAGTCAGTGCCGTGGTTCCAGTCATCCCATTGGTCACTCTGTTTTCCTGGAGGTTGCTTGGCCTTCCTGGGGTTTGCTCTGCCCCTGTGGCAGAGCTGTCTCAGGCCTGCTCTGGCCTAGGTCACTGGTTCAGTCCTGTTTCCATAAATGTTCCTGGCCTGGATCCATTCTTGCTCCTGTGGAGATCATTGTCTCAGGCCTGCTACAACCTAGACCACTGGCTCAGTCCTGCTCCTGTGGAGTTCGCTGTCTCAGGCCTGCTCTGGCTTGGTTGCTGGCTCAGTTCTGCTCCTGTGGAGTTCGCTGTCTCAGGCCCGCTCCCTCATTCCTACCCCTTGATGTCTGCTTTCTCTCATGTCTGGTAGAGAAGTCACATCTTAAGTTCAGGAAACAGATTTCCTGTTTGGAAACTTGATTTTGTATTATCTCATAAATTTTTCTCTACTTGGATAATTAGAATGGTGAGCCAAGAGCTGTTTGCCTGTCCCACAGTGCCAGCTTTGCTTGCCTGAATTGCACACAGGGTCCTGTTCACTCAGGGAGCTTCAGCTCCCATTACGTCTAGGACTCAAAGAGGTTAAGGTGCTAGTTCCCTTCCACTCAGATTTCTGTAGAAAACTAACTCTTATAATTTGAAAATTCACAATTACAGTTTTTGAAGTAAATCAATTATGTATATTAACTACCAAAACAACTTGACTATTCCTTGTTCAGTCCACTATAATAATCCTATTTCAATTTTGTTTTCTTTTTAATGCATCCAAAACTTCTTTTTCCCCCATGCTACAGCAGTACTTTGTACCGGTATGTATCTGTTCTTTCTTTGAAATTCTTGACAATTTTTGCTTCCTAAACGGAGTTGGAACAACCATGGTACTGAGACTCAGAAGATAGAAATGAACTCCAAACAAACAAACAAACAAAGCACCACACTCTAAATATACCACAGGGCATTTTAGTCAGTGGTTTTGAAATTTATTCCATATTTTCTATCATTTCTGGGGGGGCCATAATTTACTTATTTATTTACACTCTTATAAAGTTTCTTGTTTTGAGACACTGGATATGAATTTTAACTGCCCATAGAATAGATGCATAAAATTGTTGCTTTAAAAATTATACTAATATTTAAATAAAACTGCAAGTTTTGTCGCACAAATATAAATATTTCTGTAGTGTTTCTACAGTGAAGCTGAACAAGTTCATACATGTTCATTTAGATGTATGAGGGTTATCTTGATAAGGCTATATCTGTTCTATTGCTGAAACATGCAGCTTCTTTGCCAGGCAGTATTGTCCTCTGACTGGCACCTCATTGCTTTGCAGGTATGGACCAGAATCAGTAGATGCTCTGGTGTGGGTCATAGGGAGGACTGTAAGTACAGACCTACAGGTTATGGAGGTAAGTACTGAAATTAAAAATCATACACTTATCCGAACCATCTCATTCCATGCTTTGTTAGTGCTATTGGTTTTATATTAGCCTGGTTTCTCTACAGGAACAGAACTGATTGAATTTTACATTTTCTCTCTTTTTTCTCCCTCCCTCTTCCTCCCTTTCTCTCTCTCTCTCTCTCTCCCCCTCTCCCTCTCCCTCCCCCTCCCCCTCTCCCCCCTCTCTCTCTCTCTTACACACACACACACACACACACACAAAGGGAATTTATCAGAGTGGCTTACAAGCTGTAGACCAAGTAGTCCATCTATGGCTGGCTCCTAATGGAAAGATCAAGGATCCCATAGCTATTCAGGCCACAGAACTAGATGCCTCAGCAGTCACAATCTAGTGCTGGAGTCCCAAGAAAGTCCTAGAGAGCTGTCAGGTTTCAGTTCATGTTGCACTCCTGAAAAAGCATATTCTAACACTGGTGAAGGAATGTCTTTTTTTTTTTTTCAAGACAGGGTTTCTCTGTGGCTTTGGAGCCTGCACTGGAACTAGCTCTTGTAGACCAGGCTGGTCTCGAACTCACAAAGATCTGCCTGCCTCTGCCTCCCAAGTGCTGGGATTAAAGGCGTGTGCCACCACCGCCCGGCTAGGAATGTCTTAGTACCAGAATGATGAACTTGGCACTGAGAATGAGGACAAGCAAGCAGAAAGTAAAATCTTCCCTCTTCCATGTCCTTCCATGTGGCCTGCCAACCAGAAGGTGTGGCCCAGGTTTAAGGTGGATCTTTTCACCTCAAATAATTCAACCATGAAAAATCCTTCATAAGGAGTGCCCAGCTGCTTGGGTTTTAGTTAATTCCAGATGTAGTCTACATGTCCATTTTTTGTCAAACAATATCTTCTTTGTCATGCTTAATTTCTAAGTAGAAGCAATAACCAAGTCATAATTATGTCTAATGTGATATAACTATCCCATGTACAACCATAAATGTATTATATATTTGATAATATGTAAAAATGTCACTTGGGGGGGATGTTCTTTTAGTGTCTTATAACTTAAATATAACCACTGGTAGTATCTCAATTGGTATTACACTGCATGATAAAAACATAAAGGAAAGAAAACACAAATATCATACATATATATGTATATGCATAACACATTCTTATCAAATAGGACAGAAACACGCAAATCAATATTTTTTGCAACTAGTCACATGGCCTTAGCAGGTGTTAGTAACTACCTTCCTCTACCATCTATTCTATATTTCCTCCGCTCTCACTTCAGTAGATCTTAGCTCTTTGTCTGGAGGAGTGACCTATACCTTCATTCCTGAAGGGTCTAGAACCTTTGTCATCCTGCCTAAATTGGTTTATTGTCGTTTTCCTTTGACTTTAATCATAAGAATGATAACATCAAGAGATGTCCTAAGTAGCAGTTTTCAATGTGTGGGTTGAGACCCCTTTGGGGCCACATGTCAGATCCTTCATATTAGATATTTATATTACAACTTATAAGAGTACCAAAAACAGTTATAAAGTAACAAATAATTTTATTGTTGGGGATCGACATATGTTTTTGTTAAGATTTCTGTTCCTATAATGAAATACCATGACTATAAGGCAAGTTGGGGAGGAAAGGGTTTATTCAGCTTACACTTCAGCATTGCTGTTCATCACTGAAGGGAGTCAGGACAGGAACTCACACAGGGCAGGATGCTGGAGGTAGGAGCTGATGCAGAGGCCATGGAGGACAGCTGTTTACTGACTTGCTCCTCTTTAGTTGCTCAGCCTACTTTCTTATAGAGTCCAGGACCAGTAGCCCAGCAATGGCAACACCCATCATGGCCTGGGCCCTCCCCCATTGATTACTAAATGAGAAAATGCCTTATAGCTGGATCTCAAGGAGGCATTTCCTCAGCTGAGACTCCTTCCTCTGATGACTCTAGCTTGTGCCAAGCTGACACACAAAACCACCCAGTACATCACAACATGGGGAACTATATTAAAGGATCACAGCATTAGGAAGGTTGAGAACCACTGCCCTACAGGATCTCTTGTACTCCAGACATAATCTTCTTCACCTCCATTGTGCAGAATCCAATTAGTAGTCTGGATTGATTATTCCTAACACTGTAATTTCTTTTTTTGCCTGTTGGCTTAAGAGCATCAGAAGCTCAAAGTGGGGAAGTCTAAGCTTCCAGTTCAAGGGAATGCTTATTTTATCTCCAGGCAGCAGTGCTCTTCCATCTGGAACCAAAACTTCTAGGTCAGCAGAATTTAAGGAAGGAAAAATGCCCCTAGTGAACCAGTAGGGTGATAGGGAATGAACTAGTCCCTTTACCAGTCCTTGGTTTCTGTGCTGTGCATATTGACTATGGGAGAAATAATGCCATATATTGAGAAGCATACACTGGCATCTGGAGAACCTTGGCCCAGCCCTCCAGGATACTGCCACCTAATCAGTGCTGTAATTGTGTCTTCAAAAGCCTGTCTCATTACCCAATTAGATCAGCTGCTTCAGAATCACGGGGAACGTGGTGAGACCAGTGAGTTCTGTGAATGTTGACCCAAGGTCACACCTCTCTGGCTGTGGAATGCCAGGTGTCTTGATAGCTCTATTCAATCAAGAAACCACTTTCCTTGCTCTCCATCTCTGTCCTTCCCCCATCTCAACCATCCTGATCCCTCAGGTTGTCCTCCCCCCTCTACTTCTCCCTTTCTTCTCCCATCCTGCCCTCCCTTTTCCCCCTACACCATGCTCCCAATTTTCTCAGGAGATCTTGTTATTTCCCTTCTCAGGGGGATCAGTGTATGTTCTCTTAGGGCTCACCTTGTTACTTAGCTTCTCTGGGGTCATGGACTATACGCTGGTTATCCTTTGCTTTACAGCTACTATCCACTTATGGGTGAGTGGTTATAGGTATAGAAGCAACTATTTGAGGACCCTGAGAGAATTATCAGAATTATCATCTTGTCTGGCATCTCCATCAGGGAAGATTACTCCTGGTTGGGCATATAATAAGGATTAATTTCCTAGGGCAAAGGCAGAGAGGTCAACATTACAGAACTAGGGAGTGGAAATGCATCCTCTGCTAAGGGTAGAGAGATTGTTTCCTTGGGTGAGATAAACCCTTCAGAATCTGAAGTTCAGAGTCCTCATCCTCCGAAGATCCCTCTCACACATCTCCATCCCAGGCTGTAGGATCCTATTCCTTACCAATCAATGCCCTTACTTTAATTACTGATACCTCTCCAGATTGAATTTTTGTTGTGATTCAGCCAATTATATAATGAGGGTTTGGGGGTTGATTTTTTTCTACCACCTGAGTTCTATGGCTGCTGGAGAGAAGATTCTCTTCCAGGGCATGCTCAGCAATGTTCAGACTGGTCTGCGCATCTGGAGCCAGTCAGTTGTATCAGTGCATTTTCTCACCACTATATCCAGAGATGCTATAAGCTGGTTAATTTGATCACAGAGTTTATTCTTTTTCTTTATCCTGAGATACAGGAAGTTGGCAAATTTTTATCATAAAACCCATTCTTTCCTTTGTCAGTTTATCCAGAGATGCTAAAAACAACAACCCAGTATTATTGTTTTCCTTTTTTTTTTTTTACAAGTTTTAAAAAGTTATATGTATAGTATATGTGAGGTCTAAAGTCTGTTCTGGATACTTAATAAATTTGCCTTTATAATTCTGTTTCTCAGGGCTACTCCCTTTGTTACTTTTGTCTTAGTTACTTATCTGTTGCCATGATAAGACATCATGGCTAAGGCAACCTACAGAAGACTTTATTGGGGGCTTGCTCACAGAGAACTGGAGTCCATGTCTATCATGGCAGGAAACATGGCGGCAGGCAGCAGGCATGGCATTGGAGCAGTAGCTGAGAGCTTACATCTCAATCTAAAAGCACAAGGCAGAGAGAGAGAGAGAGAGAGAGAGAGAGAGAGAGAGAGAGAGAGAGAGAGAGAGAGAGAGAGAGCACTGACAGGAAATGGCATGGGCTTTTGAAATCTCAAAGCCCACCCCCAGTGACACATGTTCTCCAACAAGACCACACTATCTAATCCTTTCCAAACAGTTCTATCAATTGGAGACAAAGCATACAAATTTATGAGCCCATGAGGGCCATTCTCATTTAAATCACCACATTGCACTTCCTGGTTCCCTTAGGCTCCTGTTTGTGTCATAATATAAAATGCATTCAGTCCAATTTCCAGAGAGTCTCCATTGTCTTCCAGTCTCAACGCTGTTTAAAAGTTCAGAGTCTCCTCTGAGACTCAAGGCATTCTCTTAGTTGTAATGTCCTGTAAAACCAAGAGGCAAATTATGTGATTCTGACATACAATGGCACAGACTATGTAGCTTCATTACAAAAGGAAGGAGTTGGAACATAGTGAAGAGATATTGGATCAAAGGAAAACAGTAACCTGGCAGAGCAGACTCCAAATTCTGTAGCTCTATGCCCTTTCACTACCTAGGACACTCTTCTTACTCTTGGCCTAGTTCACTCCATGTCTGAAGGTCTCTCTGGCTTTGCACCTCTAATCTCTTAGACTCTCCAGTGCAATCCAGGCCTCAGTTCCACAGCTTCACACAATGGCCTCTCAGTGTCTCTTGCCTTCTCGGAGACTTCATACAGGGGCAGCCCAGCTACACATTGCCTGACCTCAATGGCCTTCTTTAGCTATGGAGGAAGACTGGATAAGCCCTCTGCACATGTGTCCTTCACGACTCTAAATCCGGATCCACGTGGACAACACTGCCAAGTTTGGCAGCCCTTGGGATGGAGCCTGGCCCCTTGAATCACATCTCCAGAATGCTACCATGCTCCACCTTTTAATGAGGGAATTAAATTCAGATTCCCATGCTCACAATTGGCCAACTGAGGTATTTTTCCAGCCCAGTCGATACTGGTGTTTGCATATTAATTTTCTGAAACTTTACTGAATTGTTTATTCGTTCAGATAAATAAAAGATGATGCCATCTACAAACAGTGCCAATTTGACTGAAACATGCAGAAATGAAGGCTAACATCTGTGAAGACAGATATAAGGTCCATCGGTACTGACCTCTGGAAGCTGCCAAGTTCCTTTGAAATTCCAGAGGAACTGTCTCAGTTCACAAACCTTGTGCAATGTCCAATACATAATCAGTAACTATTTTTTGAGAGTGGTGATGTACTTTGGAAATAGAAAAATTAATAAGACCAAGTTCTTACTTCACGGACAGTTCAGCTGACATTTCATCCTGCTGGGGAAGTATGATCTTAATCACACTGTCTCGGTCACAGCTTCCCCAGGGACACATGATGGAGGGCTACATCGCTACTCCTTCCAACCGTCATTGCCTCTTTGCAAAGTGATTTTGCTTTTTGCTGTGAACTCTTTCCTTTTGTACTAGTGAGAAGTTTGGTATCGCTGATCAATTGTCTCTGTCCTTCCAGTTGCAGCGGTTCCTGGGAAATGTGTTAGAGGAGCACCAGAGGATTGCGGCACATGCCAAATTACAGGCAATAAAGACGGAGAATCTGAAAAACAAGAAGAGAATTGCCAGGATGGCTGAGTGGCTTCGGAAAAACACATAATTTGTGGCCACTTGCAGCATGCTTCTTGCATTTTATAATCTTGTTTGCTCACAGTTCTGTCTTCCATATTCAGTGACTCCGGAAAGCTGCATGCCTTCTTCGGTTGTTTTTTTCTACTTAGTCATGTCCTTCCTGTTTTCACACCTTGCCCCAAGGATCAGTGGTTGCTGAGGCCTCTGTCAACACTGCCATGAATCTGGGCAAACTTCTACTTTCCATCGAGCAGTAAAGTCACCAATTTTAAGTGTCTTTCAAAAACAACCGCAAACAACCCAAAACAGATTGACCCAAGAAAGTCTCGCTCATTTTGATGTGAAGGCCAGGGGGACATTAAATCAGTGGCATTAATGGAGAATATATTCTAGTCAGATGGAAATCCAGGCCCTATTTAGTTTAAAAATCAAAGAATGATGGGAACACAACATGGCAGTGTAAAGAAAGAGAAGCCAGAAATAAATGAGATCACTAGGAGACAGCACAACGAAAGAACGTCAAGTCTAACCAAGACTGAAAAAGGAGCCATGGATGATTTTAGGAGTCATATCAAATGCCTCCAAAGCAAAATAATAATAATAATAATCATCATCATCATCAATAAGGTCTTCTTTTCCTAGTCTCTCCTTTAAAGTGCCTACAATGTTGGCTCCTACCTGGCTGTTACTTTCTTAGATGATGTCACAAAAGAATGAATGATTGTAGAATCTGCAAAATGCCTTCAGGATCTGAAGGGGCTGAAAGCTCTGCCAGGATGCCTGGTGTAGTCATCTGTGGACAGATGCTCTTAGGCAGAGTCCCTGAGGGAAAACAGTGATGTCAAGGACAGTAGCACCTTCATACTAATCTTCTGGGCTCAGGAAAATCACCAAATGAAAAGAACCAAATGTCAAGCCGGAGCCCAGTTCCCACCAGACTCAGCAGAACCAGTTCTGTTGGCCAAGCTGAAGCTACTTGCAGTATGGAGCACTGGACTTTCGAGAGTCACCGACTACGACACATGCAAAGGCCTTAGTTTTGTCACACACGATGGCAAACAGGACAAGGAAGCACACCGCTCCTGCTTCAGACACTGTATCTCATCCAGCCCTTTTTCCATTACATTTTGTTGGCATTTTTGCAGAATGAAGGTAAAAATCGCTTATCTCCTATCTACCTCACAGTAGTATTGTAGAGATTAACAAACATGCTATTAATGAAAAGACTTTAGAGCTTCCAGACAAGACTAGAAGCCTAGAATTTTGTTTCATGTGACTTTATTAATGAGAGGAGTCACGGGAAAGACTATATACCCCAGAGACAGAAAGGAAAACCATCAGGAATCAAGGCGTTGACAGGACTGATAAACAACACAGAGAAACAGGAAGGGATGGTCATGATCTGCTACTTCATCCATGTGCATGTCACAGGGCACACACATATTCAAAGTCAGCGCTACATAAATAGAAACGTAAGTCATTACATTCAGATGCTTATTTGAAATTTGTAACATCTCACATTACTAAAATTTAAAATACCTCTAAGTTTTCTGGAGAAGGCTTTGCCTGTATACACGGCGAATGCAACATCAAGTCACTGTGCTAAAGACCCAACTTCCTCTACTCCATCGAAATGCCTGTGCTAACTCACAAAACCAATGAGGAACAGCTATAAACCCAGAAGACTTAATTATACAACACCTTGCATACAGCTGTGTGTTTGTGCGACTAATGCGACTTAATAGATGCAAATAGAAACCCCTGTGCTGAGCAAACATCTCCAGGTCCTTTACCACCTTCCTTTTGGAGAAAATTTAAGCAGGTAGATAAAAGTTATTTTGATTTCTTTTAGAAAGTATTTTGTCTTTAATTGCGCACGCATGTTTGTGTGGGTGTGGGTGTCTTTGTGTGTGTGTGAGTGTGTGAAACCTTCCTATCTTGGGCTGCACTACACTTTAATGCTCTTAATTTCTATTTCTTTGGGAAAACAATAGCAGAGACAAAGGCTTCCTCTCATTCTTCCACTCACGCCTAAATGAGCAGAACGAGATGCAGCCATCACGTCTGCTTTCAGCCTGAAGAAAGTGGCCATTCTGAGGAGAGGATGGGTCCTGGACCTGAAAGCTCTTAAGTACACGCCAGAGGAGTGAAGTGGCACCACTAACTATGGGATTTGTAGGACATCTGGGGTTTCTACCCTGTGCAGTGATTACACTATCATTCAGAAATGGTCCCTTAATTTTAGCATATCTCACTTGAGATAAACATAGCTGTTAACGCTCCTGCTTCTCGGGATTGTGTTGATAAATCTCAAACTCCGTTTATGAGGTCGTCCTAGGAATGCTCTGTCAGAGAGAAAAGGCAGCTCCGATCTCTTCACAAGGTGACAGTCTCCTTCATCCCCACCAGCTAAACCCAGAGTTTAGAGCAAATACATTCATTTTACAAAGTAATTGAGAGATGAGTCATGACCTAACTAATTACCAGTGGCACAATGCAGCTCGCAAGTGATGTAACAGCCAGGAAAGACTGCCTTCCGCGGTGCTCGTTAAGATACACTGAGCATGCGCCGTACACGATTCTCGCCACATCAGCCTATCACTGCTAGGCAGTGCCCATCCCTGTCCGTCCAAAAAACAAATCAAACTAATACTCTGTTCATTTGTTTAAACGAAGTAATAGGAATTCTAGAGCTTTTTTTGGCATAAAAAGCCAAAGAAAAAACAAACAAAACAAAAAACCCAGACACAGCTCAATCTTCACACTAAAATCTCAAGAGTGTCTCCATCTCTCAAGCAATGTCCGAATTCTCCTGCTGGACTTGACAGCGCTGTGAATCTAGCTTGCACTGTAATTATGCAACCTATAGAATTCCATAGAGCAGCTA
Organism: Dicrostonyx torquatus; assembly: GCA_028555095.1. Classification (NCBI taxonomy): domain Eukaryota; kingdom Metazoa; phylum Chordata; class Mammalia; order Rodentia; family Cricetidae; genus Dicrostonyx; species Dicrostonyx torquatus. The sequence goes on from JAQHUG010000065.1 coordinate 4,401,600, forward strand.
CAAAAATGCAGGACTTCCTTTGCAGGGCCCCTAGGGAGCAGAGGCAGCTGCCTCTATTGGTGGCTGGAAGCTAGCTTCGCTCATAGGCCACACACTTGATCCCATAGTCACCATCTGCTTTCTTGTTGTTGATGGCCTCCACGGTAGCTGGGGAACGGAGGTCCATCTCAAAGCTTGATGGTCAGGTCGTAACAGCTGAAACCGATGCACCCATCCATGATGCTCCCAGGCTGGTAGGAAAAGGCAGGTTCCTCACTCCTCCAGGCTCTGCTGCTCTTGCTGTTGCTCACAATGGCATTGGTGTCCCCATGGGCATTGCAAAGGGTTGATGTGGAGGCTCAGGTTGTTGCTGTCTTTACAGGGGTTCAGCACATAGCTCTTGGCTTTGGAGGTCACCTTTCCACAAACCTTGAGGTACTAGGTTTAGGATTCAGGTTGCTGGTGACCAGACTGCTGGTCACGACTAACAGAAGATTTCTGGATCCATTGTACCAGCTGTTCGAAGACTTGCCTGAGAACTCAGGACATCTTGATGACTAAACCCCTTAGAAGCCATCCGGTTCTCTAATCATGTCTATTTCATGTTGCTATAACGTGTCCAAAAACTTGCTGTTTTTATAAATACGTGAGGTTTACTTTGTTCACATTTTTGAAGACATAACATTCGTGTTTGGGAGAGTTGAGATCAGGATGTGCCTTGCTCTGAGTTTCTCTATAGTATATAAAACTGTCATTTTCCCACCCACAGACAGAGTAAGGCTGTCTCTTACTCTGAGAGATTCCATCTTACAAGCAACAGCTATAGATAATTTAAATAATAAGAAAAAGGTGCACAGGTTACATGAAACTACTGTGCTATTCTACACATTGGACTTAAGCACGTGAAGGATTTGGTGTCTGTGTGGTCCTGAAACCAGCTCCCAACAAATCCTGCAGAGGGCTGTATCTCACCGTATATCAGCAAACCTCGCGTTGAAAGGTTAAAGATGGCCATGTTACTGAGGAATCGGGGGTCCCTTTGTGGGTTTAGTTGCAGGCTTCTGAGTTCCTAACTAGACCCTTACTGATCTGAGAGAGTCTCAAGAAAAGCTTTTGTACTTAGGCTGAACCCAGACTCTAATGTGGAGCATAGCTTTTCTTGAGACTCTCTTAAATCAGGAAGGGTCTGGTTAGGAACTCGGAAGCCTGTCTGCTCTTTGACTAGCAATGGAGGGCAGAAAAGGCCAAGACCAGAGAGATGACTCTAAGCTAGGAGCCACATGCAGCAGTGAGCTGTCCCAGTGCCACAGGGAGAGAGCTGGGCTACCTCAGCTACTCCAGGGTTCATGGGGCTGTTGTTGTCCAAACCCAGAGAAGTGGGTGGACTCCACTGCCCTGGTGAATTAGAAAATCAAAGATAAAGAAGGGGCCCTAGAGCTGAGAAGGAAGTGGTCAGCATGTGCCCGTGTCCCAGCTGTGGATACTCCTAGTCTGAAACTCTAAGGTGAAATCCAGCGAAATGGACTCTAACATGAAAAACAAGTGGGAAAGAAGAAAACAACATCACCGCAAGGCGGTACTGAACTGGAAAGAAGCTTGAAGCAAACAGGAGAGAGCCTGCAAACCTTTCTATGTCCCTTGGTGCCCCCTGCTGGTCGAGTTGGAGAAGTCAAATATAGTTAGCCTTTTCAGTCCTTGCATCCTAAAGCAGAGACTGTGAAGTCTGGGTCTGGACCTGAGACATAGTGGTTAGGTCACCAAACCAGGGAAGTACAAATGTCCTGACTGTCACATGATCTCACAGGCTCAGGTCACAGTGCCAGCGGAGATGCGACACAGAAGGGTTTTCATTTGTCTGGTTCTTTAATAGGCAAACATGGTAGTATCGTATGTTATGAAGCTTCGTCTCAAAGTTTTTAATTCACACACATCTTCCTCTTGGCCAGAAAAAACGATGTCAGGGAGTAAACCTTGCAAATACTATGCAGGACTTTGTGTAGATGTGATCTGAGAAAGGGAAACTGTCAAAGAATAATTTTTAGAATAGTTAAATTTGGATTTGTATAGAAAAATTATTTATGTATTTACTTTGGTATGTGTGCTTTGTCGGCATGTATGTCTGCATGCCAGAAGAGGGCATCAGATCCCCTTCAAGGGTTGTGAGCCACCCTGTGGTTGCTGGGAGTTGAACTCAAACCCTCTGGAAAAGCGGCCATGCTCTTAAATGCTGAGCCATCTTTCCAGTCCCCTATATTATTCTGATATGTATGCAGCGCCTGAGAAGGTCATCAGAGGATATCAGGTGCCCTGTAATTGGACAGACAGATGGTTAAAATCCACCAAGTAGGTGTAAGCAGCAAGTGCTCTTAGCTATGGACCCATCTCTCCAGACTGTAAAAACAAATTTTATGTAATTGTATTTAAATAGGTTGTTCTATGCACATTTATTTAGAGCGAGCTTTGTGGATTATTGATGTTATGCTATTAAATCACTAATTGTAATGGATTAAAATTGCATTTTAAGAATTAGATTATGGAGAAAGCTGTCTAAGGATGGTTTGCTGTATAAATAAACCTCATATGTAAGTTAACCTAGGAATTTGCTTGTATTGCAAGAAAGCCTGAATGCTGAGAATTTTATAGTTTTTGTAAGCCATATACATTCATAAAATGTATTTAAGTGGTGCCAAGATTACAGGCCAAAAACTTAGTATCGTAAATGCTAATTTATTAGCCACAGCCAAATTGTTGGAAGGCATTTTTGTTGAATTTATGGGTAAATTTCAAGCAGGCTTGCCGATGGCTTTCTTTAAGAACATCTAATAATTTTGTCCTGATTCTTATATATTTTTCTATTTTTAATATGAAACTTCTCCAAGAATCCCTTTCTGAGGAAAACCTTATTCTGTATCAGTGGTTTTCTCTGGGACCTTAGAAGAATCTGATGGTTCATAAAAGTCTGACTTTTTTTTCCTCCTTCTCTTCATCTTTATCCGCCTTTATCTAGTAATACTTTAAGTTATCATATAAAAAAAGGAACTAAATAAGAAATTTTTGAACAGAAGCTCAGCATTTTCTTTTTTCTTAAGCTTCCAATAATGAAATACTTCATATAAAACCACTCTCTATGGTCTATGGATCTGGGTCTTTGACTAACGAGACAAGATCCTGGCCACTGACCACAGGGAAAGTTTTGTGTCTGTAGTAATGATTCCAGGATCAAAGCCTATCTGAGGCGAGAGAGAAGGCCTTCCCCAAGCTGACAGTCCACTTTCCTTATATCGATATTCTTTCTCTCCCTCCCTTTGTGATCTTCCTCCTCCCACAATATCCTTTGTATTTCAACACACACACACACACACACACACACACACATTTAAATTCAGGCTCTCTGTATGAGAGAAATCCAGGCTCTGTACCTGATTTTGAGTGTGGCTTATGTCCCCTAACATAACGATTTTCACTTCTGTATATTTTCCAGCAAATATGCATGATTGTATCATATCTTCTTTATGGCTGACAAAGATTCCATCGTGAAATTGGTCCAACTTTTCCTTCTCCATTCCCATGCTGATGGGCATCTACACTGGTTCTGTTTCCTGGGTGCTGTGGTTAGTATAACATGGATGTGTAAGAATTTCTGCAGTATGTTGACTTAGTCTTTTGCAGACTAAGTATAATGTGGTATAATGGAGTATGTGGTATAATGTGGTATAGTTATATGGTGGCTCCATGTTGACGTATAGCGTGGCTGCGCCATGTACATCCCACTAGCAGTATAACTGTCCCTCTTTCCTGCATCCCTGCCACCGCTGTCATTTGGTTTTATGATGGTAAGCCATTCTGACTGGGATGGGATCTCCTATTGCAATGTTTAATTTGCATCTCTTTTGCTCCTGCTACCCAGCTATGCAGTCACCTTTCCCTGACACCTCCTCTGGCCTTACCCTAGCTGCTCTGTACACACTTGGAAACAACTCCTCCTTGTAGAGCAGCAGCCATACCAATCTTACCTGCTGGAGACGGTAATTTTATAATAGTGGGCATTTCGATTGAGGCTTGGTCACACAGAAACAAGCGGAATTCTTAAAATAGTGAGGATTCTGTTTTGCTTTGAAGATATTTTGGTTTCAGTGCACAAGGGTCTCAATTCTACCCCTAGTGCACGCACACACACAGAGACACACACAAACTCTTGCAGATTAAGGTTTTTGCAGCATTCAGTTGGGCATATTTATTCTATAAATACGAGAGAGATATGGTGAAAGGGGAGAGTAGGGCTGACAGAGGCAAGGCCATGCAATGATTATTTTTGTAATTTTTTACTAGGGTGATGAGAAAGAGGCCCAAGGAACAAAGCATATAGCTTAAGAGAGCAGAACATAAAAAAATATAGCAGAATATAAAAATACTCTGAATGTTCATAGAAGACATGGAACACAGATTCATTAAGAAGATGAAAGTCAAAAAGTTCTTTCGTTTTAGAATGGGAACTGAGAGAAGACATAGATAAATGGTATGATGGGTGGAAAAGAGCTATAGACACTGCAGCCTAAATGACAGCTCAATGAAATTACAATAAGTTAAAAAATCGGAAGGTTACCAAGCTGTGATACAAAAAGATTTATAATCCCCTACATCCTTATGTCTTCTTTCTTATGAATAAAGTATGACACTTTTACCTATAAGCATATACAACTTCACAATATCATTCCAGTTATTGTCTTAGCATTTTATTGCCATGAAGAGACACTATGACTGTGTCAACTCTTATAAAAGAAAGCATTTAATTATGGTTTTCTTACAGTTTAGAGGTTTCGGCCATTGTCATCCTCGGAGGGAGCATGGCAGCACGCAGGCAGACAGGTGCTGGAGAAAGAGTTGAGAGTTCTGCATCTGGAGCATGGCAGCATGCAGGCAGACAGGTGCTGGAGAGATAGCTGAGAATTCTGCATCTGGATCCTCAGGCAGCAGGAAGAGAGAGTGCCACTGGGCCGGCTTGGGCATTTAAAAACCCCAAAGTCCACTCTCAGTGGCACACTTCACCCAACAAGGTCACAGCTACATCAAGAAGGCCACACCTATGTCAGGAAGGCCACACCTCCTAATCCCTTCCGAGTAGTGGCACTTGCTGACGAAAAGTATTCAAATATCTGAGACCATGGGGACTATTATTACTCAAACCACCACATCTGTTTATAATATCAGTGTTTTCTTGATAAAGTCATTATTTTTTATTTTCCTGACTTGGTAATTCTACAATTTATCCATCAACACAGAAATTCATGTTGTAGCTGAAGTTTTGCAAACATCTTCATCTTTACAATAAATTTGTAAAGGAGCAATTTCTGGGTCAAAAAGGATGCCTACTTTAAAGCTCTTTTAGGGGCCTGGAGAGATGATTCAGCAGCTAAGAACACTTGTTGCTTTTGCAGAGGACCTGAGTTCAGTTCCCAACACACACATAGTGGTTCACAACCATCCATAACTCCCATTCCAGGGGACCAGATGCTCTCTTCTGACTTCTGCAGATACCATACATTCACATGGTGCACAGCCATCCATGCAGGCAAAACAGTTACACACAAATTAAAGCCAAAACAACAACAAAAACGCTTTCGAGAAGCAGCCAGCAGGCCTGACCTCCACAGGAGCAGTTAGCAGGCCAGACCCGGGAGACCTCTGGGAGTGCCAAACAATAGCTGGCATGACCAGAACTTTGGCCCTGATTCCACGAGGAGGAGCGACCATCTGAGCCTTGGATCCACTGGTACCAGGAGGAGTGATCACCTGAGACACAGCAGACAACAAGGTAAGAACATACTTAACAACACAAAGAACTGAATTCTTTGTGTTGGATACGAAAACAGAATCCACCACCAAAAAATAGTGACTCATCATCAGCAAGTCATGAACATCCTAGCACAGATGAAGCAGAAAAAAAAAA